>CM016568.1:7684742-7947501 GCA_003412495.2 Echium plantagineum | reverse complement strand
TTATGTATGATTTATTGGAAGCTTATAAATAAGTCTTCATTCTATTGTATATATTCTACACAACTGAAAGCAAGAAAATTTGTTTCTTTTGTCTTCAATTCTCTATTTGTCGTTCTTTACAGTTATATTTATAACAAAAATGATATATTTTATTGTTGTGCTGAAAGATCCCTTAAAGATGAAAATTGTTAGTTATAAATATATATATAGGGAAGATATGCATGTCTTTAGTGGTGGCTTTTTGAGGTATTATTCTTCTTAAGTACTAACTGTTGCTATAACTAATTGCTACTTTGATCAATGACTCATTTATATTCATTGACTATTATCCCCTTACCTAAATTACTATTAAGCCTAATTAATATGCTCATCCTCAAGTTTTAAAGATGACAAAGTTTATTTAGTAAATCGATTGAGCTCCTCCAACTATTATATTTTTCCGACGATAGAAATTACAAATTACAAGTTATTGAATCAACCGTTTCATAACATGTTCATCGAACAATTAATTAATTAATTAAATTAACTTACTCAACCAATATAAAATTGTATCGTCCAAATTGTGAGGACCTCATACAATTAAAAACTATTATTTTCATATTTTTATGGATTTCGTGACAAGTTTGTTAAACTTGGACTCTAGATCATCTAAATTATGACAACTCTATTCAACTGAAAATTCTTAAATTAGCCCCATATGTCATCACTTTTTTCCTTAATTAGACATGTCAATTGTCCAATATGTGTTATTAACTTAAACAGTTGCCCACTTGTTATATGATAATTAGTGGATAATTAAGTTCCACATACGCCATCCATTAATTGATAGTCAAATAATGGGTTGCTGATGATCTACCTGCCATCTCCTCTCCTACTTATTCATACCTAGTGGTTACACAATCAATAGTACCTAGAATGCTAGAAGACAAAATTTCGAACTAGACATATTTCACAATTTATTTCATTCGTACTCTAAAAATAGGGATGTGTAGAGTTATTAGTGTAACGATCACGACTTGTCTTGAACGTGACTGAGGGTGCAATCATATTAGGCCCCCGTTTTAGGAAAGTTTTATGTTTTTTTTTAAATATCACTAATATTTTACAATATTAGTTCATATTTCGCATTAGTCCTATTAATTTTTTTTTTAAAAATTTGTACAATACTTAAGCTTTTACCATTTTTTACACACCAAAATTACTGAAAGATTTTTTTTTTTTTTTTTATGTGTGGTTAAGAATCCATTTTTAACTTTTGCATTAAATTTTCGAAATAATTGGATGAGTCCTAATGATGATTTGACACAACTCTAGAGTCGGTAAACTTATGGAGGCTTTAATTTGGCTTCCTTTTTCTACTTACTTACGTACACAACTTAAGCCTCCTCGTTGTTAGGAGAAGAGGAATGAAGGTTTATGTTTACATAATCGATAATGACTTTTTCCCACAAATTAATTTGATGTGTATAAAATTAATTAGATAATTCTTTTCTTGAGGAATGAAAGATAGTAGTGTATGTTTTTTATTATGAAGTTATCACCAATTAATTATATGGTTTTAATGATTATTATTTTATATTTTCAATGAAATTTTTAATTACTTTTCATTTTCCTTAATTTATGCGCATGCAAATGACTAGAAAGACAAATTAAAAATAATGAAAAAAGTATTTAAGGTTTGAAATGTCATGACTTTATTTAAGAATTCACCATGTGTAGTTTAGATTTCACATTGATTGATTGAAAATTTTGTAATGTATTAATAAACTTACTGGGTTTATCCACCTATAATTATATAATTTTAGTATGAACCGTGTTGATGCTTAACCTAATATTAGAGTTAATCAAGATTAGATACATATAGATCATAGATCATGTTAGCACTCTAATACAATAATAATAAGGATTTTTTATTTGCATACACATACATGGTATGTATAATATATCGGGAGGATATTGAAGTAGAAGAGTGAAGACGAGGTAAGGATAATAACATACAAGAGTTTAGATTAGGGCGTTGATGATGTGGGATATACGAGTAAGATGAATCTTGTAATCTTTTTTCGTATAATGAATTTTCTCTTCAACAGGTTGACCACCAGACATAGGTGTTATATTGACACTGAACTGAATTACGAATTTATGCGTTGCTTAACCATATTTCATTTCTGTGCGTGGTTCACTTTTGGTTCACTTTTCACATATATGCGTTACCTATTATTTTTTATTTATTTAATAAAAGTAAATATATAGGAAATATGAAGTCAAACCTGCATATATATGTAAGTTAAGTAAAAAGATTATATATGCTAAAAGAAACGTTTGGGTTTTAGATTAACACAGAAAAATATTATTACGTATATGACTTGAGAACAAATAAATAAAGAGGACTTTCCCACGCGTCTTGTATGGGTTTAATTGAATATACAACCTATATATTTTTAAATGTGGACGTATGATAATTTGATGGTATTATTCATTTCATTTATTTAAATATTTTGGTAGAATTTACTTTATAGTTCAACAAACTTGGACTAGTTTCATTTTTCTGAATGTCACAACCTCAATTAATTAACTTGCAACAACTAGTTCGCCGACGAATGCATTCACAGTTACCCGTGATTGATTATAATTTTTGTCCTATTTTCAATATGAAAATTACGAATCATTTTTTGTGTATTAATTAATTTGATATTAATTTTATGTTAACTAAATTTGAACTTTATTGTATCAATTTATTTTCAAATCGTATGACTATTTTTAATATTTAATTATGCTAGTTTACCTTTACTTTACACAAAGTTAACTCATAGTATTAGTTAACACACAAACATCGATTATTTCTTTTAGATGTAACGAGTAATTTATTAAATTGAGCCTTCGTGACTAATTATTAGTTTGAGTGACAAGTGATTTAGTTATGTATTAATGAACATAAATAACAACATTATTAGTTTGGAAATATGTATATAAAACTTGATTCAACCTATTTGGGTGTCTATTCAACCTATAATTCGTTATATGGTCTATTGAGAGATTCACATGAGAGCATATGAAACGCCCAACCGATTTCTTAATTGAGTTAATAAGATTTGTGGGTTCTGGTTTGTCTCTTCATGTCTAGGTGCGTTTTCGGACGTCTGTCTCGTCGGCCTAACATTGGATGCATGGGGGTTTGGATTTTCCGGTTCTTGTATTGGTTGCTTTGGTTCGTATCATTGTTTTTGAAAGTGTGATCGATCAAAGTATGTATGTAAGTGAGTAAAATACGTGTTATCTTATCTAATGAATAAAATTGAATATTTATAGGAGAATTCCTCATAATAATCGCATATTAGGGAACGTGATACCGCTCTGACTGGTGCTCATTTTGCCCTATGGTCCGATATACATGAATCAAGTCCATATACGTCTGGGCTCAAATGGGACCAATAAATAGGCTCCACATTAAAACCCAAAAAGATAAACCTATATGGCTATATACATGAAGTACCAGAGGTTGCAAAATACACACAAAATTTCCAATTATAATTTATGTATACAAATATTACATGAATTATTCTATTGCTATTTTTATCTAAGTAATGGGTGCTAAATTACAAAAGGTAATAAGTCTCATGTCTTTGTGGGGTTAGAACCTTTAGCGTCTGGGGGCCATATGTTGACTATGCAAATGTGAATTTTTAAATCCCATCGTATGAGAGTTTGTACCATTTATCTCTGAGCATCTAACCATGTGACAAAGTATTGATTGAAGATGGGGTTACATACAAAATGAGATAGGTGAAATTTTAAATAAGATAATAAATGACAATAAATTAAAAATATAAATCATCATGAGCCTTTATTAGCTCAAAATAAAATGGTAAGGGGTATTGACACTATGAACGTTTTTTCTTTTTCTTTTTTACTTCCTCCAATTTAAAATTAGTGGCATTTTAGTCAATTTAATATTATTCAAAAACAGTGACCTTTTGCATAAACCAAAGCAAAATTAAGCATTTTTTTTCCTTAATACACTTATTTGCATAAAAAAGTCAAATAAAAATTAATTACATTAGCTTGCATGATTATTTAGAGTACCAAATTCCAAGAGTAATTACTCCAACTTAAATAAGGGTAGAAAGGTATTAGAAGAATGTTTTTATGTCTTCTTAATCTTTATGAAAATTCTAAAAGACCATTAATTTTGGATTGGAGAGAGTATAACTTAGCAATGAGGATATGATTATAATGGTATTATAAGTACGAATACATAAATTCATAATTAATTAAGTAAATATGAGATAAATTATCTACAACAAAGTTTAAACACAAGACCTTTTGGTTAGAAGTTTGGGTCAAATGTCACCAGGCTATTAAGCCATAATGGATCGGTGTGTTATGATGGTGGTGGTGGATTTGGTGTTTGTGGTGATGATGTGAGTGATGGTAATATGTGATTGTTGGTTATGGTTATGGTGAAGGTAGTGGGGTGTGGAATGGTGGAAATAAAGTCGAAAATGAGGGAAGATGAAATTAGGGAAGATTGGGATACTTTAATCAATTCATGGGGATTGACTAGAGAACCAAAGAAATTTTGAAGAATGTAAGAATTAAAAAAAAAATTAGGGAAGGGAAGCCATCTTCCAATAAATGTTTCCATTAGTTATATTCAAAATTAGTATCGTTATTGAGAATCAATAAAATTATTTTTATATTTCTATATATTTCGATATTTGAACGTTTTATAATATATACAAAAATATTTAACTATAAACTTTAAAAATTTTAATCATTAAATTAGCAAATGAATTAATTTTAGAAAAATAGGGAAATACCTAAATAAATAAATAGAAGAGTGATTACATAAATTTGAATACTCTTGGAATTCTATAGAAACACAGTTTGTTGAGCTACAATTTATTAGGGCGGATAATTCTTGTAGGTAGGTTAGTAGGTAGAAGTTAAATGCAGCAAATTTGGGATCATCTTAAAGGGTTTGCCCATCTATTATTTATTTTTGTTTTAATTTGTAGTGAACATGCTTGACTTCATAGTCGGTCTATATATTTTTGTGATTTAGTGTGAAAATGAAAATTAAAAATGAATATAGTTTGAATTTTTATAACTCATTTTTATTAATTGAAATGAAGTAATAACTATAAGATTATGCAAAATGATATGTTCGAGCCCTATTTGCTGCAAAAATTCGCTAATAATAGAACCAACATCTATATTTTATAGTATATCATTTTCGATGTATAAAACTATCAAGCCATTTAGTCTTTTTATGTGACATTGTTGATCTCAAGTAGGTTGTAATTAATTTCAACTTGGATAAAACGATTCGATATGTTATTAACTGAAACATTTGGATAACAGTAAACATGATTAACAAATAAATTCTAAAATTTGTTATATCGTCATTTGACAATGCTTGAAAAGTTCAATGTTGAAGTTGCATTACTTCATTTACTTGAATAGTTTTTACTTTTTGTGTGATACTAATGTAATGTTTTCTATGTTAGTAATTTAGTAATTCCGAAAGTTCAATGACTGTTTAGCTCCTATAGTGCTAAAATCATGAATTTGTCATAATATCATTAATTCAATTTTATTATTTATCATCACTTCAAACTTATTAGATGTGATTTTTTTAATGGATGGACTACTATTATTAATGAATTTCTATCAATGTTGTTATCAATTTATAATTTTTTTATGAACAAATAATATATAAATACATTTATAACATTTTGGGCCCATAAATTGGGGGTCTAACGCGATCGTGTCTCTCGTTTGAAGCAAAAACTGATACTGGTTAACTTTTTAGATGTTTTCTTAATCTTAAGAAAAGTGACAAATATAGCAAACACTTATCCACTGCAATTCTCCAACAAAATTGTTTTATTGGGCAAAAAGTGCAAATCTTCACTTATATGATTTATTTTACTTGCTCATGAATTAAACGTGTTCATTTTTCTTTTGTTAAACCCTTTAAGGATTTACATGTTACTCAAAAAATAAAAATTACAATATTTTTCAAGTGCAAAATCAATACAGAAAACCACAAAGATAAAAGTGCATTGTAGTGGAGTATCTAGTGTACAGGAATAAAGAGATAGGGGTTGGGGTTGGGGCTTCATATCATTGCCCGTTTCAAGTATGAGATAGTTGCTACTATAGGAGGATGTAATCCTCGCACAAAGCTTAAGATGAAATTATGTGGCTCAACAGTTATAGATAGTAGTGCAATGTCAACTCTTACGATTTTCTCCTTCTACATGTACAACGAGCTTTAGGGACCGTGCATCGAAACTAGAATTTGACCTTTTTATAAAGATTAAATTTCACAATGCACCATGAACTATTGTCAACTGATCAAATAAGGGCCTGAACTTTTGAGACGGTCAATTTGCCCCTAAACTTTTAAATCGGTCAATTTGTCCCCTGAACTACGACAAACAGGTCAGTTGGGGAATTTCACCATAAAATTAATAGTTTTAGGTTTTAATAAAAGGCAAAATAGGGATTCGACATACAATAGACATTTTGGAGGCAAAATAGGGGTTCGAATTCCTGTTTTACCCTTGATTAAAACCTAAAAACTATCAATTTTATGGTGAAATTCCCCAAACTGACCAACGTCGTAGTTCAGGGGGCAAATTGACCGATTTAAAAGTTCAGGGGGAAAATTGACCGTCTCGAAAATCCAATTCCTTATTTGATCAGTTGACAATAGTTCAGGGTGCAGTGTGAAATTTAGCCTTTTATAAACAATCAAATTCCAACAAACCAAATTTTTAGATGCGTTAACTTCTTTTTATGAACATTTGGGGATCATTGTAAAAGAAGTTAACGCATCCAATGTTGTAAAAAGTTTCGGGTCTATGATTTTTTAATTATTATGATTTTTTTTGCTCAAGTTTAAAGTTTAAACGATATTGTTATACCCCATAATTATATTTCAATACTATATCTAACTTATGTCAGGTCGATGAACTCCTTTTAAAATTAATTTTAATAATGCAAACGCATATTATTACATAGTATAACCTTTTTTTATACCTTTGTATTCTTATATTAGTAGCTTTTCCTGAAGTAAGACTTCGGCGGCGGTGGACAGTGGTGGTGATGAGGGTGTTGGAAGAAGAAGAGTCGGTTGAGTTTGGGTTGTTGTTGGCGTCAGTAGTAGCATCATCGGAAAGTGCTTTCTTGGTTTAGGCTTTAGGGTAATGTGGAATGTCATGAAAAAAAAGGTGGGATCAAGGTGAAAATTTGATTGATTTAGAGTGCATAAGAGTTAAATTGAGAGTTCTTGCAAGAAAAAATATATTTGCACGGAAGTACCCTTCCAAAAACTAGCGAAGTGACCCTAATTAGAGACAATTTAAACGTTAGAGATCATGTATTATCGGTCTGAAACATGAGTGGTCTAAGTTCTAACTAGCTTTTCGTTCCAAATCTGAGTGATGTAATAAGAAAATATGTTAAGAAAGACGGAGAGGGTATATAGTATATACCAAGCGTTTGTTTTCTCAAATTTTGTCAACTCAATCAAAAAATATATACCATGTTCTCTCGCATTTTACCTTCGATGTTCATCAATGAAATACACCCATGCTTGCCTTGAAACATAACTAGGCGGAACATCCCATGAAAAGGGAGAAAGGGCAGAATGTACATTTTGGCTATACAAATGATGTCGAGGGGACGATGAAGTGTTACTGTTTCCCTAACTGCAGCACATCATCTCATGGTACACAGCTAAAAAATGGCTATAAAGCATTCGCGAGCAAAGTGCCATCCTTTCACATGTCATAGCGATAGTGTCCATAGCCTGGTGACTCGGTTGTAACGGCAGGATGCTTAATTTGTTGAAGATGATGTGGGTGCTGTAAGTGCATGGGTGAGCCTCGAAGAGGAACTTTCAATTAGACCAGCAACCCCTGCAGAAGAAGACTGAGCACTTGATGGAAGGAAAAGATCATGCCTCTGGTCTTTATAAGCACTCCAAACCTGTACAGTACAAGAATTCGACAGATCAATAGCAGAACTAAGTATGAAGAGTGTTGAGTATATGATGAAGACAAACAATAAATCAGAACTAATTATAGGTCATTCAATTTCGCAATATGCTTTGAATTCCTTACGTACCCGAGTGAACATCCATTTTAGTTTAGAATCTGTTAAAATATAATTATAATACCAACAACAATGACTAGTGAACTACGTATACCAATCTTAATTTGTATTACCTAGTTCCTATAAAATTTTCGTGCAAGATTAATGACCCGACTTTATATTTAAGGACATTTTCCACCTTTACAATTTTATAGTAGTGTACTATTTCCTAAATTGTCACCTTCTTGTTACCAATTCCCCCCAATCTTATTTAAGTTCAAAACGAAGGGTATAATAGACTGCTGAAAAATAATGGCAGCTTGATAAAACAAAGCGGAGCGATGCACATACAGCCACATATTGTTTAGGTTCTAATAAAGTGCTTCGTAGGTACACACCTGCAAGAGTACTACTTCGTAGGACAAAAAAATTATTTCTTTTCTAGATGAAAAAGAAGGATAAGTATGACCGTAGTGCTTTCAAACAATGTGGAAGTGCACATGCACCATTAAAACCTACGGATAACGATAGTACTTCCCTTAACTACCCTTGTGGCCAACAGAAAAAGTTCCGCCAAAATAATTGGTTCAAGCAAATCAATCAAGCTTGGCATATAAAGGGGACTTACATCAGATGCATCCAATATCTCTCGAACTTTGCTGCAATGACCACCTTCCGAGGCAAAAGCATGTAAAACCTAGAGCAACATGAAACTAAACAAGTCACAAAACAATAGCATCTCGAAAAATAATCAATTTCTAGAGTATATAAAAGAGAAAACAATGGAGTCCCAGTAACATTTCTTAGTATCACAACTGGGTGATTATCATCGAATGATCTCTCCAGTAACCTGTATAGAGCCTTCTCCAGATCCCTTTATTTATACTATCTACAGTTCCTTCAAAGATAGCGGCGAGTACACACATTTTAAAGAACTAAAACGTCCTGACTATAGCTAGATCTACAATAGAGCAAAAGATAATACAAATCTCAATATCAATCCGTTGCCATGTTAAAATTGCCAAAGCCAATCAAAATGGTTAATACCCTGCCTAAGTTTCTTATCTATTTCGATGTAGCAGCTAGTGTTTACACTTCACTCTTGGGTAATAAATTGAGAAACATTCTCCCATTTCCATGGCCGTAAAAATGCATACGGTCGGACCCCCACCCCACTCATCCGGGAGCCTCCCTAGAGGCATTTGAGTTTGTTGATGTTGATGTCGAATCAAAATTTTCTTAACACAACTTGACCATTACATTTACAAGTCTGAGCAAGCCCATATAACCGAAAAATTATTTTCCATCCTTTTAAAGTCCATGTTGCAAAGAGATGAATCTTATGGCCTATGAGTAGGAAGGCAAAAAGTTCGACCGAACATATTGTGGTGATGTCGAAATATTACTTTAGAGAATAGATTAGAGAGGTGTAAGTATGTAGGCTGCATTCACCTCGACTGCTAGCACACGGCCGATAGATGCTTCTGATTCATTCCACTTCATCTGGGAGCAGAGGCCATTTCTTCCACCAGCTTTCCAATCAAGAAGACCAAGAAGTACTTCGACTAGGCCAACCCTACAGCAATAAGTATTAACTTCTTGAGAAACATTGAAATAAATCCCTCGAATACAGTATCCTAATAACAGCGAATCTATACATACATCAATAAGTGAACGGTAGACTCAAAGGCGACTAATGATTAAATATATAGATAAGTTTTCCAGGAATATAGTCCATACTAAAGAAGACCATTAGCTAATAATGTTACTTGAGAGAAAAGGAACGGTCATATCCAAATATGTACTCTGGAAACACATATATAGCTTGTATTCAGAAACAAAAAATGGAAACGTTAGGTTACTTGAGTCCTTGTGCGACCAATGCATCTCTTGCACGATTGCCAGCAGCCACAACTCGTTTCAAGGTTTCAAGAGCTAGAATGCTTCCACCTTGCCATCCGATAGCTTTCATCAGAAGGGGAACAACCTGGAAATTTTTTAGCAGAATTAAAATGTTAAAAAATTATGTACATGTATGGAACAATATCCAACTGGGTAAACATACCTGCGGTGTCCCTGCACTGGTAGCAGCCATAGCTTCAGCGCATGTTGTACTAGCTGCAAGCTGATGCAGGACACGTAAGCAACTAAGGCGAACACGTTCTTTCGGAGTCTGCGTCACTGATTCTGAAGACCCATCTTCAGCTTCATTAGTCTCTGCTGGACTACTACTCGTTATCTCTGCAGTAGCCATTGCTTCTCTCCTTCCTTCATAAGCCACAGCAGACACAAGTTTGGGCACATACCCAAGATACCCAACATGATCAGCAAGACCTGGGTGCACCCTCAGTAACGACACTAATGCAGCAGATAGAAGCAAAGGAAGTTCAGTGTCAACAGTATCAGAATCATAGTGGGTAGTTGCAATAGATGAAAGATACTGATCCAACAGCCCTTCGAGAAATCTTTTCGGATTGCGAAGAGGAAATTTGGGATCCCTGAGGAATAATCTAACATATATCCCTCCAACCTATATAAAATAAAATCTGGGATTGTGAGCGAAAAAGCCAATAACCTTGAATATTTAGAAAGAAAGCATTAGCATTCATCACTTCATACCTGTGGCTCATCTTTCATTTCCGATTGTTTAGGTGCTTGCTCAGGAGCATCCCAATCCACAACACGGCCTTTCATCTGTTCCTGATATAGGTCTGATGCCATAGTGGCAAGTTGTGCAGCCAGTGATGCAGCCATAGCAGGAGTCCAAACAAGCTCTGGAGTCTCTGTTGTTTGTTCTAAAGTATTGATTACTGCTTCCCCAGGACCATCCCTGATGATGGATACTAAACCATCAGGCAGAAATCTAGCCAGTGTTATAGCTACTCTGGGCCCATGCATTGGTTGCCCCACAAGCTTACCCAATAGTGAGGCCGCCGCTGCTCGTTGCTGTAAGGGGGTTTCCTCTGGACAATTCATTTTATGTAGTCATGAACATCCACACATATTTATTTTCCCTATAAATCCAAAATGCAGACATCAAATACCTTACCTTGGACAGGCAGAAGAAGCTCAAGGATATAGACAACTCCACCATGCTTGGCAACTTGCCAAGCGAGCTCTGCTGTACTTGCCAAGGCATAAAGAACATGTAGAACTCCTTCTCGGCAGTTTGGGGAACCGTGGAGCATTTGTAAAAGAAGAAGAAGACTAGATCCATCTGCAACCATTGCCTCCAAGCAGGGAGCATACGTTGTTAAGCGAGAAAGTACACTCAGACAAAGTTGAGGAATATTACTCCCCAATGCAAAGGGGACTGAAAAACATTCAAAAAGAGGCAATAACTTCTCCTTCGCAGAGAACACTGACGCCAAGTTTGGGTTGCTTGTCAATAAATTCTGTAACATAAAAAGAGGCATTAGTCACTGTAATTGAATGCACAAATAGAACAAGACCGCCAACAAATTATGTAGAACCTGCAGAGACATCAGACTAGCTCTTAGATTCTTCACTAGTTCATTCTCTTCCTCTTGCACCACTTTACCAACCGAAGTCGGCGAATATTGATCATAGGATTGTCCCTGAGATGATCCACTCAATACAGCACTTTGGATCTCAGGTGACTCAGTGGTTGAACTGGTAGCACTGACAATTGAAGCTACATCACTCTGATTATATACTAATAGTGATATATATTCAACAAGGGAAACACAGAAAGCCTCAGGTTCACTGATTTCGAAGTCTGGTTGATCATTGTAGACTCTCAGATACACATTGCCAACAAAGAGCTCTTTTGATAATGCTTCATATGTAAAGGAATGAGAATCCTTCACATCATATGAGCCATCAGGACCTTGGTTGGCCCGCTGCTCTTCCACAAACTTAAGCAATTCAGCTCGGGTCGAGGTGTTCCAAATAATCTGCAAACCAATTAGTACTTCAATAACGTCTAGACGGTAGACTAAGGTAACCTGACCATCTTACACCCTATGATGGCAAAGTCTTTAAGATAAAAAATAAATAAGGAATTTGGCAGCACAGAACAACATGGGATCCAGAAGTAAGAACTAATAAGCTTTCTCTATCACTCGGAAGAATACATGAGATATGCTCTCCATAGAAAGCAACAGCATTTGGCACTGTGTCACCCGACTCTTTTAACATCTTTCTTAGCTTTAAGATAAGTGTTCCCTACATTTTCGTTTTTAAGCTTCAAGTAGTTTTTTAACTATTTAAAGTCTCATTCAAAGTTTACTTCGTTAATTATTTACTACTCTATTAGTGTAACTTAAAGTCCAGAACATCTAACACAAGTTCCCACATGTGGTAACACTTAAGGAACTTTTCTAACATATGGCTATGTGGATAGCAAGGTACACTTCAAAATAATTGACCATCATAATTTTTATAATCCACATAAAATATCCAAGCAAAAGTTTTCGTCAGTAATCCATGTATGTGAACCAACTTCACTTACCTCCGGAGTTTCTAAGTTTGAGTTCAATTTCGATAGCAAGTCCTTTTGTGGTTGATCCTTTAGCATACTCGCTAGCTTAGGAGTTAGCAAAGCTATTACAGCTATGGCTGCATCCTGATTATGTGGAGTAGGATCCTCACTAGTATCCAAACCACTAAGCCTTGATAGTGCTTGTGATGCCCGTATGGCATGCAAATTTTTAGCAATTTGAACACTCACACCAATAACATGAGCCTCGGTTTCATCTGATACTTCTGCCGTTGAATCATACTGAAGTAACAATGGGACAAGGTACCTGGATCAAACAAATTTAATAAAGCATGTCATGGACATTTGATTAAAGAACGCAAAGCAACCATATAAATGCATTTCTACATGTCATTTATTGGTGACTCTTTCAAGTGAAACCTAATAATGCATCCTTTGACAAACATCAGAAAGACTAAATGGAAGACCATTCATTGAAGGTCAAAATTGGCAAGTCAGAATCTCTTACTTATGCGTAACAGCATAGAAAAGCCATTCGATCAATAGACTTCTCTTTTTCTGTTTAGCTGACAATCAAAGCCCCCACAACATAGGTGGCAAAGGCAAAAAGGTATTCCTTATGGGCGACAACATAGAAAAAACCCATTATACTTCTCTCTATATATACTATTCATTTTTTAAGATAAACAGTGCCATCACCCCCGCCTCTCCCACCCCGAAAAATATAAGTGAAGCGATGGCGAAACCCTAGAAACACATACCTAATATCTAACCAACAAGAATAAATACTGAATGATATAAGATATTTTATTAAATCAGAAGATCAACGACAAAAGTAAGAGAATAACAGGTTATTAATTGAAGGGCACGGTACAGGTTAACCAAAACACAAACGAAAGGGAAATCTACAAGAAAGACAACACATCAAAGACTTGATCGGAATCATTTAATAGGGGTTCATAAGAACTTCAGGTAAACTAATATATGCGGTTATAAATTGGCAAGTCAGGTTGTTCGCATAGTAATCTGCCTTACCACAACACGCCCGCTTTGAGTAAGGCATTTTGCAGAGCAGATGATATAGAGACATTAGCTATTGTCTGAAGGGCAGAATCAACAGCAGCAGGCACGAGTTCAAGTTCAGTGCAGTGAACAATATCATCAACAATTCCAGATAGCTCAAAGATCTCACTTCTTGCACTCTCAAACCGACTTAAAACAGAAAATGTCCGCATTATGTTTGTTACGATGATCGCTGCAGGTTCAGTTGCAACTGTTGTTACTTGAACCACACACATACAACGGGAAAGTAGAGTTGCAAGAAGTTGCATCCCCCCATCTCTGACAAGCTCTTCACCGTTCAATGATGATGATGCACACCTAATATTAGAAAAATGATGAAGGGATGTTAAAATACTATTCATCGAACTCAGAAGGGACAAAATAACAAAGAGCATAAGATGTAGAAAGTTGACACACTTACGTAAGCCAAACTAGCTCGGAGGCTGCAATGAGAAGAGGAGCACGATCAGAGGAAAGAAAATTGTTATCATCCTTGTCCACTGTAACTGCATTTAATAGCATGGGATAACCAGCATACTTGAATGGCTCCAACACATCCCCATATCGTCTGTACAAGATACATTGTGCCTTCAATAAAAGAAGCAACCTCCAAGGTTGAGGACCTTGTAGTCCTTGCATGGTAGACTAGAAATAAAAAGTATTAGAAATGCATCATAAAAATAGTAACGGAAAACCAACACAAGGAAGACCAACCTACAACCTACAACCTTATGTGTCTATATATGGTAAAGTACAGACAATAAGTATAATCAGCTACAGAAATTCAGAAAAAGTAAAATATAAAACATATAGAAAAAACAGAAGCATGTGATATTCAATAGCGATCAACATGCATATAATCATTAAAAATTTCATGCCACAAACATACTCTGACAAGTGGGTGCAAACTATATTCATCACAACATCTATATTTAATGAAGACTGGAGACCAATCAGTCCAATATGCTTCAAGAGTCGTGACATCCACCCAGTGTGAAGCCATTTAAATGCATTGCCACCAAAACAAATACAATAAAAGACAGAAAAGACATCCAGGATATATCAAAAAGAGATGCATAGAAGAGCACCAATACAAAAGAAACATTGTCTGAACCAAGTATTAATAGGCAATCTTATTATCATGTTCTATTTAACCGAAACAAGTGAAGTATGTGAGATCCCTTATGCCAAGGTCAGGAACATGCATAAGTTGTTACAATTTACCTGTAAGCGCTCATAAGCTTTCTGCACTGCGACGAATTTCTCTCTCCCTTCAGGGTTCTTATCTGGATGATATTTCATTGCAAGTTTTTTGTACTGTCGTTTAAGCTTTTCTTCATCAATATTTTCAATCTGCTTAGAGATGTTAGAAATGCCTTCAGTTGCCTCAAGTGATTGTGATTTGGTGGTCCCATCCTTGGATACATCCTCGAGTGAAATCTCGAGTATTTTACAAGCTTCCTCTTCAGAAAGATCCATTGGCCTCCGTGTTAATTCTTCACGCCACATCAAGAGAAGTGATTGCAAGAACTCTACATGTTCAACAATAGGCCACTCAGGGAAGCGTATTTCATCGCACAAGTTCCTTAGATAATATCGGTGACACCACATCTCATCTTTTAGTTCCGCATATGTAACTGGTGGCATGGGAGCATAGTCATACAAACAATGACAATGCTGGGAAAGTTTTTGGGGAAAATCACCAAGGTGTTGCATAACCTGGACAAACAGAGTTTAGAAAATGCAAGCTGCTTTTGACGAAGTAAATAAAAAGTATAAAAGACAATAGAGTACAAGAAAACATAATAGATAGTACGTTAAACCACCTGAGAAATCAGATTTTCGGCTCGCATCTTATGTGTCCATATAATCTCAGGAGTGTCAGAATCAGAAACCATAGCTGCTGCAAAAGCAGCTGCACCACTGCGCTCTAGTACATAAAGCAAAGATTCAGGTAATAATCCACCCAAAACACTACGTTTTGCCAGAGGCAAAGATGATGCTACTGCTGCTTCTTCACCACCATGAAAAGCTTGATGCACATGAGTAACTAAGAAAAGTTGCGCAATTGATTGGAGGTTAGATCCAGGGTATGCGAGTGCAAAATAAAATGTGCCTGTACTGTATAATCGTATCATTGCTTTGGGATTTCTTGTCACAACAGCCTTCAGCAGTGCAGCAGATGCCTCTACAACAGTGGGCTCATTGGAAAGCATGGCCTGCATTATATAAATGATTAAGACTACGAATAAACTGAACATGTTTAACCATGTGTGCAACCTCTGATTTCGACAAAAATTGTAGATATCCATAAGTAAGTGCTTCGATCTCATTCGGTTTACTAAACATCAATGACACATTTTGAGACTTCCAAAATCTAGAAGAACACTGCCCGAGTTCAAGGGAGATTTCTTTTAAAATTCTTCTCACCCTGAACCCTGGCCCCCAACCCACAACCTACATAAAAGATGAACAGATAATCACAAAATATGGAAGCACAAAGATGATATTACTGAGAGCCAAATCATTACCCACGTGGTTGTTGACCATCATAGAGAAAAAAGCATTGCTTTCAATATAATTTCCATAATTTAAATATTCAATATATCAAACAAACAAGAGAGTTTAACTCTATCAATCTATTAAATACAACATATTTAAATATGTTCTAGAAAACAAGGATCATGCTTGGCAGCTTATATAACCAGGCATAGAAAGTTAACTCATATTACTGGATAACAAACCATCAATAGCCACTAAAACCATACAGCCATTTCAAACAACAAAAATGCACCATCAACATCTGAAATTCAACCAACCTGAGCAATATGCGGAAGACATCGGGAACTCGATAAGATCCGTTTTACTCTGGGTGTTGGTGTTACTAATTCTCCAGCATCATCAATATCAGAATGAGCAGCTACCATACTGTGTAAAACTGATAGAGCAGCTTGTCCCACCTGCATACGTTGACAATACATTTGATGGTTAAGCAAGAAATTGAAAATAACTCTTACAGGGCAATCATTCTCACTATTCTGCTAGGTTTTAAGAAAATAGCATAGATATAACACAGATACCTTGCATAAAACTATTGCCTATTTATAACATATGGATAATTGCTACTCTTCAAAGGGAAAAGGGCCTAAGACCAGAATAAAACTAATAACAGGCATTTTTATAAGCCTTTGACGTACTTCTAATAAACCTCAGCAAAACCTACCCAACAAAGATCGTTGAGAGGTGATATGGCAGCAGGTTGTTCTAATATATGTTTATATAACTGGCATTATTATCACAAATAATAAACGAGGTATCTCAGGCATGTATTAAGGTCCTATTTGATATTTGCTATACCTGAACAGGAGTAAGAACAGGCACACGCCCAGATAGTGCCCAGCGGAGTTCACGAATGTCTCTCAGTCTTTTCCAGTCTGGCATTCCAGAAGCCCGACACCTGGTTGTCCACTCAATTTCTTTCTTCGAGAAAAATCTCCTGATTGCATCCTTCTCTACAGGTCCAACTTGAGCGCCATTCTTGTCCATAAACATCCACTCCTTCAATGGCTCCATAAATGCAGTAGCAGCAATCATATTTGATTGCAGAGGTATAGCTGTGCGTTCTGAAGCTTCATGAACTACAGTCAGCACATCAACAGCAAGGACGCACCCTCCTACCAAGACACATGCCTCAATGTTTGACAAAACCTTCATCAAAACCTACAAGATGTAAAGCATTACAATCAGTTAGTTATGGAAAATTATCTTGGTTACAAGTTGACCATGACATCTGGTACAACCCCCTTGTCCAGATTTAGGATCCTGTTTCATTTTCAGGCTGTCCATGTATGTTGGGTGGATCACTAGAAGGAGAATTTCCAACTGATGCAATGAATGAAATACACTGAAGTGTTCTTCAGAGTCTAGCTCACTCATTTCTTATAACTCGAAAGGATGTAATAAGCTACGAATTAACTTAACCACACAATATTAGAGGCCATATGTTTACTAAGTGAAATTCCGTATCTTTATGTTTCATCCTAAAGCTTGATCATGTGAAAATCAGCAAGAAAAGTTCCTATAATACTTCATAACTGAGAACTGGAGATCTTAATACTAGTACAAACCTACAAATTTGGCCAATACATTCTTTAGAGGCTATAAAATTTGACAATGCAGCAGGTGGGCACCTTCAAAAGTAGAAGGAGACGATGCCTTAAAGCTCTGTCATCCGTCCTATCCAGTAGCACAGTAATGTGAGCTGTGCCTTCAAATGGTCCAATTGTCATATGATGTTGCTCATAGACAATTGCCAGTGCTCGGGCACAAAGCTCTCTCACAGAAGAGCCGCCCCCTCCCCCGAAACCGTCCAACCTTCCCATGTCGCACCAATCATCAGAGGCACCCATCTCATCAGGGACAGCACCATCTACAGTAAGTCCAGTATCAGCATCGCATAGAAATCGATGATACAATGCTCTAAAAAAAGCAACGGGATCGCGAAGGGGGAAGTCTTGAGCCCTCCCACTTGAACCACTTTCAAGAAGTAGCCTGAGATAATATTGGCCAACGCAAACTTCTTTTGATAAGCTTGAATATCTGACGAAGAACTCAGTATAGTTCCATGATATCTGAGGCAGGCTATCTTGAGCTGTCACTGCAATAGCACCTCCAGGAACAATGTCTTCGGTGCGTTCCTTTTCTACATCTAAATTGTGAACCTCAGCCTTCAAAGCCTCTCTCAACTCCTGTCTTGTACGCTCATTCCAAATTAGATCTGCTCGGTTGTGATCGAGACTAAAGGCTCGCCAAAATTCAGGCCAATTCAAAAGTAATCTTCCACACCCTACTTCTGCGTTCTCCATCACTATTTGTGCAGGTGCAGGAACACCACCGTTCTGAGAACAACTTGCATTGGCATCATTGGCAAAAGATTTCATGCCATTTGGCTCGGTTGGCTCATACATACTCAAAGTAGGAGTATCAGTGTTAACCACAGCAGAAGGATAATCACTTTCCTCAAGACCGGTAGTTGAATGCTCAGTTGGTAAGGCCTGGTCTGCATAGGATACAGAAGCTGGGCCAGGTCTAGTGTCTAATGATGATCGTTGATGGTTATCTTGTTCTGTACCACCAACTCCAGGATTGTCAACAGAAGCCAAAGACTGGGTGGCCAATAATATCTCAAGACGGACTTTCCTCTGCTGAAGCAAGCGCCTCTGTCTCCGACTCATTAGAGAAATATCCTGATTAGTTATATCATCAGTTGAACCTTCATCAGACCTTGTGTGCAAGTAGGCAACAAGACCAGGAGGCAGAACTCTGGATAATAAATCAAGAGCAGGTTGGTAAGAATCTGCCCAAAGAGCCACAAGCTGCCGGCTAACCTCACGACGTGCTCCAGCGGGAAGGTAAAATGCATTCAACAAATGCCTCAATAATGCACCATCACGTAAAGAAGCATCGCGCATAGATTCTGCAGCAACAGCATCCTCTTCAGCAATTGTACGCATTATAACAGCAACTGTTTCTCGTACACTCTCAGCTGGATGTCCAAACAACGAAAACAAGCGACGACGCAATCCAGCCACTAACCGTAATAATTCAACAAAAACAGTATACTGCGTTGTCTCTCCATGAGGTTCACAAATCATTGCCTCGAGTACCTCAACAACAGACATAGACAACAATGGTGACACTGACATTGGTTTTAACCTATTGACAAGGATAATAAGACTACTTGATTGAGAAAATAAAACGGACTTCGTGTGCATGATTGTTGCATGTCTCTCTCCTTTTGAATCTGTCAGTAAGGTAGTATCTCCAGGACCACCGCCAATAAGAACAGCAATCAATTCTGCAGTTTCAGCTGCAACACCTTGAGAGCCATTTCTGAGTAAACCCATAATTCTACCAACTGCAGCAGGAAACGACATAACATGGGAAGCAGCATTACGTGAAGCCAACAATCTGCGTAAGCATGACATGAAACCCATAACTGTAGCAGCTGCTTTTGGAGATGGTGGAGGCAAGGGAGGGGACTCTGGTGGAAGATTTGGAGCAGCTGGTAGCATAGTAATCAGGGCCATCAAAGTCACCTCTGGTACTTCTATGTTTGGAGGAACTCCACCATATGGAACACATGCATTAAATTCCCTGATTCTACGCCAAAGTTTAGCTCTAGATCCAGGAATAGAGCCTCCTTCAGCAACAGCATCTTTAGCAGCCGCCGCCAAATGTTTCAAGTGCATTGTGGCACTTTCCATGTCGCTAATAGGCTGTTGTTGTGAGCCAGGGAGCTGACGGAGCTGCAGGTGAACTCTGCCACAAGGTGGATCAATGCGATGACCAGGCATGGTTAACCTTGGTAGTACTGGAATTGGATATTGGCCCTGTACAATTTGGTAAATTTAATTTGCACAGGTTGAAAGCAATTAATTAAAATAACTCAACTGGCCAAAATAGGTATAGAACTATAGATATTAATTAAAAAAAAAAAAGGCAACTATGACATACTTCTGTTTGTAACATGTCCCGGACTGCTGCAAGTAAGCTATCTCGAGACGTGCTAGCATATACCTAGCAATAAAATCAAACCAATGAATTCCAAACTCCAAAAAGAGACCGGCTTTGATAATAAGAGAGAACCTCACATGAATTGGACAACCATCATTGAACTCAATGGCAAACATCTGGGGCTCTTCCGCAAAACGAACAAGAGCGCTAACAGAGGATAAGGGTCGAAAAACAACAGCCTGTATGTGATTTATGTTCAACAAAGAAAATAAAAATGTGGATGAGATCTTTTTGTATGTAAGATCCTAAAAATGCGTCGTTATGATGAAACAATAGACTTACCTCATAATTTTCTGGCCGCCTCTCAACAAGTGAAGCCTTCGTAAGAATAAGTTGACGGGAAACAGCATCACCATGCTCACCAAGGCCCCCTTTTGGGCCCACTGATAAACTCAACTCTGGAATATTCAGGGTTCCATGAGCAGCAGATCGCAATCTTGTAACAGACCATCCTCCACAAGGAGTTTCTTCATCCCCCACAGCCTCTTTTGCTGAAATATGACGACATATAAAAGTTGATGTAAACTTGGGATACACTTACCAGAACTTATACAATTACCCAAAAAAATATACATATATATTTATATAGTTTTACCTCTTTGCTTGATATACTCTCCAACTGTGAGTGATTTGGAACTGTCCACGGTTATTGATAACCCAACCATAGATTTTGCAGTTTTAGTCTGCTCAATAAAAAAAGATTATTAACTGCCATGGATAACTTTTACATCACACTAACTTAATTTCTGGTCTGAGCAAGATCTTAAGGACACTAACTGTAAATTAAATATAAAATGTAGCTTTGTGTTCATCCAATGCAGAGAAACAAATACGACAACTAAGTAAAAATTTTGACCAAGTTATTATTACCAAACTTGAGATAATAACAGCATTTGAAGTGCCAGATGCAGCCTGAAATGCTTTTAATTTTCTTCCATATAGTGGACACAAAACAAATCCTCCATGATCGCTAATTTTCTTCCCATAGCTATCTGAGAGCAGAATGATGCCAGGCGAATCCATATCTCTGAAATCTAGGCACCACCGAAGATCTCCAGATTTTAAATCAATAAGTTCCACGCCCACATAAGTGATTTTTAGTTTCTGCTCAAGATCATGTGTCAGTTTCTGAATGCGACAAATGATAGCAGATTCAAGAATAAGAATAGACAAAACATCGAACGGCAACAATCCACCACATCAACAACAAAGTTACATGCCCTTTATATATATATGAAATATTCTACTCATTTTAGTTTCCTTGTTTCTTCCAGATATATATGAATTGTGTATCCACACAGAAATCCAACCGAACTTTTACTGTACATCTTAGTGCATATGGCAACCCTCCATTACCTATGCAAATCCACTGACACAGAAGCTTGAATCTTAGATATACAAAATAATCTACTCACTCTACTTACTCTATAAGTTGTGTTCACTATAAACAACATTCTAAGACTTCCAAGTGAAGCCGAGGTAAAGTGATTATATTAATATGAATAAATTAAAATAAGTGAAAGATATATGCCAAATGAACAACATTATACAGCATTAGAGGGCAGTGCTCATGTATCAAAAAGAATAAAAATTTGCCAATATAATTCATTCTCCAACATATTATTGTTTAAGTACACTAAATAATTTTTCAAAAAAAATTCTCCAGATTGGAAATAATGAAACCTAGTCCAACCAATTACCAAGTTGAAAACATTCAAAATAGGTATCCTCGGGCTCCCATTAAGACACGTCCAGAATTCCTTAGATTTTGTATGTTCAGTATTTAATCCCTTATTTTGCTGAGAAAAAATTTAAATGAGAACACACGTTAAACACACAAGGTGTCCTTTCAAATTTTGACTGGATGTTCTCTGATGTTTTTTGTGCAAGACCAAGCCACTGATCATGGTACATCACTGGGGTCGTCTCTGTAAACACAATGAACAACTACATTGGAACTCCTGGTTTCACGCATTGGTCATAAGTTTAAATTAAATCAAGCAGAACTCACGCAAAGGTGCACCAAAAATTACACATGTTATTTTTGTATTGGGGGGGTATTATTTGGCCCAAGTCAATAAACCCTTACAACACAACCTCAAAACTTGGAGTCTTCAGTTTGCACCCATAAAAACAGCTTATACATGTCAAATCTGTTGCAAGCTTGCAGTAGTTTCCTTTTTCTAAAGCTGTCATTGATTTCAGCTTCCTCCTTTCTTCTTAACCAACAGCAGGAAGTAATAGACCAATGACATATAGGAGCAATACTTATAGTATCACACCAATTAATTCATTAAACTTACTATGCTCGGATGTTTCTAATTTTTGTCTCTTGTGATACTTTATTGGTTCCATGCCCCATGGAGTCAAATATTTGTATTCTCCTGCTAATGGATATAAAGCAATAAAGAAAAATATCTCAGTGCACCACCTAAGCTTCTATCTGTTATGGGGTAGTAGATAGTCTTAGCATTCATGTTGGGTCAATTATGAAACAGCCTCCATGGGAGACAGGGTCCACCCCCACCCCCCTACCCGCCTACCCTACGTTTAGGCAAGAGCCTCTTTAATCGCATTCGAGCTTGTTGTATGTACGTATGATATTTAATTCAATTCTTGAACACAAAATCCTCTCTTACAGGCACCAATCCTGTGATACCCATCAGCTGTAAGATTTCGCTTGCCATACAGAATTGAATTGGCATTTGTATGAACCTTACTTTTTCATAACAATGTTTTGTTGGCAGTGAGAGCTAATGAAGATAAAACTAGAGACACAAACATCTATCGGAGCATGTATCATGCGCCCAATTATGGAAATACTAATTCTTTCTAATCAAATAAACCACTGCAATGTCCAGTGGCTGGGATTGTTCTATGGCTTCAAAAATTAAGATCCTCCACAATATATGGTGCTCAAAGGAGCAGGCACAGTTGACACACTTACTCAATATGTTAAGAGATGTGCATAATAATACATAATACCACAATGAATGGTATAGCATTTTATTCTATGAGTTAGATCATTTGGTTGACATTTGAATGGGTTTTTTTATGATATACACATGGTGGGAATATGTGCCAAGAAATGGAACAGTATTTTGAGGTCAAACAAAGATTTTAAAAATGCTTCCTTTGGGTACAATGACTCGAGCACTCATATGTCTTCTCTCTATAATGAAGATGAAGAGATAGGTGTGGTTATTGGAACGGATTTGGTCACTTCAATGTTTTTTGGGGCTAGTTTTTGTTAATTTTATGTTTGTTACATGAATATAATGGAAGACTCGAACACTCATTGTACACTTGATTGATGGCTGAAGTTCTCACTTTAAACTTAGTAATGTTATTTCCTAGCAGTGCATAAGTTTGGGCAAAACTGTTCAGCTATTTATGTGCACACCTCAAAGTAATCCCCTACGTTATGTCCTATACCAAAAGGAACTGTCTTATGCTATTTCCCAGAAGATAAACCAACTGTTACGTATCTTTGTGGGGACACTTATTATCGTCTCAATAGAATATAGATGAAGTGAATGAATAATTCATAAATATTAACTAAATTATACTTACAATACCCAACCACTGGTGAAACTACTGAACGCCCCTCAAAAGCTATTTTCACAATCGATAAAACCTAGCAGCGAACTAATGAATCATTCAAAACTTATTCAACTTCTGAAATAAAAGTGGTTCTTGTAAGAAATTACCTAAACATTAATTCATGTAAATGAATAGGTTAATTAAAGGCGCAGAATTGTGTACATAAATTAATACACATTTAAAGCACAATGGAGCAGCAGATTCAGGGAACCGTTTTGTATAAGACAAAATCGTGAATATATCACGCATGTACATATATCTATATACAATTCTAAGCCATGCAAACTTTAAGCAATAAAGACTGGTAATCACATTTTCTTATTAAACAATTAAATTATCTCAATAATTCTATCCCCTCATTCCACACTGATATGTATTGTCATATTATTTAACTTATAGTAAACATTAATAAATATTTCTTTTGATGTCAACTTGAACTAGTGCATGGTAACAAGTTTGAAGCTACAAACTGGCTTAAGTATTTGGGCGAATTTATCTTCAAGTAGGTAGGTACATTCAGTATCACGAAGTGCTACTTTCAAGTTAAGGCAAGATAAAACTTACAAAGGGAACCCACTCCGCATTTCTCCTCCGTAGATGTAGCACCGGAAACTCTGCTACAGCTCCTAGCCTATTCCACCGAATCCTATGTAACTCAGTTAGTATACTTGCACTGTACTTAGACGAGAACTTAACTGCTTTAAATTTTCCCCTCCCATCAGTTCTCACGCTTATATTAAACTCATTCGAACTCTCATCCCGGCCAATAATTGGTGAAGCCCCCTCATAATCACTCCCAACATCGTACGAATTCGTCACAGATAATGTCCCAGGGTCCAATGTAATCAATGTATGATTTGAAAGACACAGTATTCTCTTATACCTCCCACGCCACGAGTGCTTTACAACCAAATAACGTGCCAAATACTCGGCCTCCTCGTTCGGGGGAGGGGGAGCGGATGAAGCTGGGGTGGTGGCAGGGGCCGAAACAGAAGGCGGTGGACGCGAGTGTGGGTCGGGTGGGGCGATAGTATGGCGAGTAGCAGTTTCCATGTGCGCAAGGTAATGAAGAGAGTACGGTTTAGGCGGACTCGGACGAAACAACCATACAAACCATGGCTCCGAACCGCCTCGCGGCGCCGGTTCTTGTCGAGACTGATCCGCACCCAGTTCTTTAAGTATTCCCCGATCAGGAAATTATCCTCTTAGTCAAAACCCCCAAAAACAGAAGCTAAGTAAATCACCAAAACGCTCATTGATAACTCGCAAATTGCTCAAGTTGCTTAATCAAATACACAAATTGCACCACCAAAACCCTCAAATTACTAAATCAAATACACAATTTGTACTCAAACCCCGTCAAATTCCTCAATCAAATAACCAATTCAAACCCCAAATCCCTGAAATTGATCTATTTGCTCAACCAAATACACAATTGACACTCCAAAGCCCTACAATCACTCCATATGCTCAATCAAATGCACAATTGACAATCAAAAACCCTCACGTTAATCAGCGAAGTACAAAATTCGCACTCAAAAAGCTTCAATAATATAAACCCTTGCTAAAAGATTAATAATAGAATGCGAATTTGGATTATTTTCTGAGATTATAATGCGGAAAACAATCGAAAATTCGAGATCACGTTGACCTAAACAGATTGAACGAATCAAACGAAGAATAAGAAAAAAACGATCGATTATTGTTGAGAATATTAAGAAGAAAAAGCAGCTAATGAAGATCCATAATAATGCTATTGGGGGTACTGAAATGAAGGTTTGGGTTCTTTGACAGACTGTGTTTGGTGTTCGAAAAAGTGATCAAATTTTGGAGAATTTTATAAGAAGGCCCCTCTTATTCTAAAACTTAACTTTTACACCCCATCAAAATATTTTTTATTCTCATACCCCTCTCCTCCATGGAAGTGTCTAATTTACCCCCATCTTCTTATTCTGCTTCTTCACAACACCAACACCACCAACTAGTATGACATACTAATATCCTCCTCCCCTACATAACCATGAGCGAGCAACCCCACCTCCTTACAAAAAACATTTTGACCCCCCATCACCATTATCATGAAAAAATGAGCTTCCTTTCACCCCACCTTAAAAACCATGAGCTCCCGTCCCAACCTCCTGAAAAGTGTGACCCCCTTCCCCCATGTCCATTTTCGATTTCAAAAGGGGGAAGAGGTGTGGTTTCAAAATGGGGTGGGGGTAGAGTTTCGAATTAGGGGTGAGAGTAGGGCTAAGGTTTCAAATTGGCATGGGAATGGGAGAAGGAAGGGGTTGTGGTGGTAATGGTTGGTGGTGGTTGTGTTTGTGTTTGGGAAAAGGATTGGAGAATATTTACCCCATGTTACCATACTAACATTTAGCATAGTTGGTGTCTTCGTGGGATATGACGAACAAAATAAAAGATGGAGATATTGTGATCATAACACGAACAAGACATGTCTCACGAAATGTTCTCTTATTTAAGGATATTTTCGGTTCGGCCCAATCCAAAAAAAAATGACCCAATGAATCAAAATTTACCGACTTGGCTAGAAAAAATTATACCAACGGAGATGTATTTTATTTTGTTTAGTGTTTTTTTCATGGAATGTATTTTCTGACTTCATGTGGACTTTATTTAATTGAAGTCATGCACTTTATTTTTTTCTTACAAAATCGAAAAACCAACCAAACCGATTTTATATCAAAACTGAAATCAATCAAACCGATTCAGACCAAATCGGTTCATGTAATTAAAGGACCGATGAGATCAGTTTCACACCAAAAAATGGGTAAACCCGACCAAACTGATCGAAAACATCCTTAGTTGTCTTCGATGAAGCAACTTCATGGTGGAGAAATGAAGCGGTATTACCAAATACCAAGCACATAAGAGTTGCATGAGAAGTTACAATATAAGCATAGCCGGATCTATGTATCACCTATTGGTCCAAATGCACCACGGGAATCTTGGTTTTTAAAATATCTCTTATAGATGTTTTTTTTTTTAAATATCTCTTATAGATGTTGATTAACTAACAAAGTTTATTTGTAGAGCAGATGGTTGCTAGAGTGACCTCGTTGGTATGTGGGCAAGGCTCGACTTATTGTCTTTGAATTCTTTTTAAAGTCTCCTTTACAAAGCAAGTTTCCTTTGACAAGCATGAGTATATATTATTGTCGTTGTTGGTTGTGAGAATGCACTACTATCTGATAGGGGTGTGCACGGTTTGGTTCGATTTCGTTTTGGATAAAAAAAAGAACCGAATCGATATCATCGGTTCTACGCCAGACAGAACCGAAATTGGTTCGGTTCTACACGGTTAGGTTCACATCGGTTCCAGGTCAGTTCCGGTTAGGTTTCGGTTCTGGGCCTCGTGTTTTGGAAATAAATTTGAGCCCACTTTCGGCTTTGAAATTTTAGGCCTGTTCGTTCCTAGCTAATATTATTATTCATTTTGGACTCAAATCTAAATGTGATTAGTATTGTTTTATATTAAATGTAACTCATAATTAAGTTCCAAAGATATATCTACTCTATATAAGTTTAACGAGCTCCTTTTAAAAATAATTTCGAAATTTGTATACACAACCGTCACACGGTACCACTTTTTAAATATATATATATGTATCCATATATTATTAGCTTAAAACATATTCACTTATCTATTATTATATCATACTAACAATAAACAATGTTGAATTCTCTCGCCAATTATCCTTTACTAAGCTTAATTTTTTCTACATAAAATTAGTTTTCGGTTCGGTTCGGTTTTTATCGGTTCACTCAAAGGCGAAACCGAAATCGGTTCGGTTTCGATCGGTTCCAGCAAAATCGATTCTTTTAGGTTCGGTTCCGGTTCGGTTCGGCTCGGTTTCGATTTTCCTCCACACCCCTACTATCTGAGCAATTATAGAGTAATAATAATACTCAATTGAGGACTAGATTTTATTATTATTTTCAAATTTTTTGTTTTTGTTTTTGTAAATTAGCGATAGAACACATTAGTAATTTACATTGTAACATATAATAGAAACTCGTACATTAAACTCTCTAAAATAATCATTTTTAAGAGTGGCCCCTTTGTAAAGGATGATAAATGTTATAAACTTTATTAAATAAACAACGTTATCTTCAAGAAAAAATTTACAGTTGCACCATCAATATTAGACTCATGGGTCCGGCTATTTATATAAGTTGCATCATGAAGCATGTGAAGTTAGTGGTGGTCATACACAATTAGAGGGACCAAAAACCTTAGCAGTCCAACAACTACAATAGATGGAGCGAAAAGACCAGAAGAAGAACATGAGTGATCGCAGCCTCAGTTACGAAGGTCCAAGAGAGCGAAAAGACCAGATAAGAACAACAGACTACTCAGCCAGAAGTATATAGATCTTGTATGTCTCGAGATCAAGGAGCCAACCAATTTCAAAAGAAAAGAAACAATAATTTTGGTGAAAAAGCTACAGACGAAAAAATCTCAAGGTAACTGAAAAGGAAGGAAACTTTAAAATCGATGGATCGACCAAGTGAAAAATGCATTAACAAGTTTGGATGACCAAAGTTTCACGAAGGCACTAACAAAACCAATGTTTGAAATGATGCGGACTCTAATCGGAGTTACGATAAGACATTAGTGAGAAGTGTTAAAAACATACTCCCTCAATCCTAAATAGTTTGGGACATTTTACTTTTTCAGTCAAACTTTGAAAATTTATGCCAAGAAATCTCATTAGCAACTAAGAAAGACATAGCCATGTTAGATCTTATTAGACGTGTTTCAATGTATACTTTTAAAATATCAACTTTGTTATATTTTTTATGCATGTAGGATTAGAGACATTTACATTTTAAGTCGTGTCTCGGGCGATTGTCAAAAGTCAAATGTCCCGAACAATTTAGGGTGGAGAGAGTAAATATAATGTCTTCTCTAAATTTATTAAGCCAAATAGTGAAGATATTTTGTTATAAAGGCTTCTTCGAAAGCTACGCTTTGTAAAGATTTCTCTCGTAGTTTCTTGTATGTCGATAGTTACTGACTTAGTGATAGTACATATATGTGTGAATGCTACAAAATTAATGCATGCAATAAATGAAAGCTAGAAACTAGCAAGAGAGTAATGTAATAGCTAGTGTTGTTACTTGTCCGGTTCGGACCGGTTTTCATCCAATCCGGGACAGGACCGGTCCCAGTTCCATCCGGAACGGGACCGAAACTATGTTTCAGATGGCATTCCAGAATCGGACTGAAACCGGTTGGAACCAGTCCGGTTACCAGTTAGTCCAGAACCGGTCCGGTTATATCCAAGATCCGAAATTGTATCCAAAATCACACATTATATCTAAAAAAGAAATATATCCAAAAATAATTATCGTTCAAGTACAAATCAACTTTTAATTTCCTACAAAAGAACATATTGTTCATGAAATTCAATAGTTTTCAGTTTCACAATACATAGAAAAAGTAAATCCATGATCGGTTGAAGTTTGTCTTCTGTTCTTGGACTTAGAAGAAAATGTATGAAGTATGAAAATGAGCATCAAGAAACATGAACAATATATATTAAATATATTACTGAAATCTATACATTAGTCATATACACAAATGATTTAGGTTGTTGCTCCTGCACCAAAATAATATTGTAAAGGCTCGTGTTCTTGTTCTAAGAGGTACAAAAAATGTAGCAATTAGAAACTGAACATATAGTAAACATAAATACGAATAAGTAAGCAAATACTCAAAATATTTGTTCCACGTCCTTTCTTCACACCAGACATCTCTTTCACCCAATCTTCTCCACAAAGAAGCATCTCGGCCTTCTCAGTTTTCATGGACGATTTTCTTCGACCAATTACCTGGTTTACCTACACTAAAAGTAGATTCTGAAGCTACAATAGTAACCAGAATAGATAGAATATCTTTTGCCTTTTTATTAAGAACATAATATTTCGCTTCATTACCCATCCTCCAAGTCAATACATCAAATTTAACCTCTATGGATCTTCATCAAGGTAATGCACAAGGTCCGACTTTCTATTTTTACTCCCTCCAACACTTTCAAGGTACATTTCGAAGCTCCTCTTTGCCAACCAACTTTCATCGGGCCCTTCTTCAGTATATTCGCCTTCTCGATCATCATCAATTTTGAAAGCTTATTCGTAGAGCTTAAACAAGGAGAACAAGTTCTTTCTCAACTCCTCTTGATAAGTTTTTGTTTCATCCCCGCGTGGATACAAGAATTCATAATCCCAAGCAATAAAAATCATCTTATACCCATAAAAAGTAATCAACAAACGTTCACAACTTAGTAAATTGTAATATCAACTTAGTAAAATGTATAAAAGTAAAATACAATTCATCGATATTTTACCTTGGATCAAGAATTGCCCCAATGGAGATAAATGTATTACTTTGATCCAACACTTGTCATACTTGAGTTTCATTCACTTGCAAGAATTTGTAAGTGAGGCTTAGTGGAGCCCTCACTATGCTTAACAAGTAGCACTTTCACCCTATAGAGTTCAGCTAGGAACAAATTCACAGTGGATACGATTGCCACTAATAATTGCTGAAACATCAGCAAAACCCCCACAAAAAACTGACAGATATCATTAGTCATCTCCCATCTAAGATCATCAGGCACTTTCCTCGGCATATCTAGGTCATACATCCTTATATAAGTAAGTTGTCGACAATATCAACCATGTTGAGTTCCATCAAGTTTTGGTATCTAAAATTTCAACTCTACCCCCAAGTTGTAGCTCATCGACTATTATCTTAAATGCACATCTACTCTAAGAATTCAACAGATATCGCACATCATTTCTAATCTGATCAACTATAGGCTTGATTACTTCAAGACCATCTTGCACCAAGAAGCTCAATATATGGGCATAACACCTCACATGAAACAACTGACCCTGAAGAGGGTAGGTTTTTTTTATTACTAAAATCATCCTTTTATTCTAGTAACGCAATTATCATTGGCAGAAGCATTATCAGTAGAATTATATACAACTTTTTTAATCTAATGTGTCAATCATCCATAACCCTTAGTAATTCCCTAACAATAACCTCTCCCTAACGAGGAGGAGAAACATTACTAAACGTCAATACTCTTTTGTTAAGTTTTTCGGATTAATAAAGTGGGCAGCAACAATCATATATCCAATTTTTTGTCCCCGAGACCACCACAAATTAGTAGTCAAACTTATTCTATTAACCAAAGACTAGCTGAACCGCGCCATCTGGAAACGGGGCCCAAACTTCATAACTAGGTCACAAGAACTACTAGTCAGCCTCATCTATGTAATAACTGTCCAATTAAATATCCCACCCATATCAGATGAAATATGTGTTCCAATTATTTACTTCCATATGTGTTTCCAAAAGGAGTAAAAGTCAGCAAAACGATTTTTGCACGTCTCATCTTCAATTGATCAGAGAAGGGATGTCTTTGTGCTCAGGCTCCTTCAATTCGACAAGTACTACACAATCTCACTCCCAGATTTTTAGGAATATCATATATTGAATATGATTTGGGGGTACGATTTTGTTGTTCCTATTGACTGTTTCGGCTCTATAAAAATGGCAAATTGAATGAGTATTTCATTCAAGCACCAAAATTGGAAGCAGGATGAACATACAAGGTGAATACATATGTTTTATATCCTTCTCCATTTCTTTAAATTCTTATTTTCTATTAAAATGTTCTAATGTTCTAACACAATTAATTTCAAAACGAATATGCCAGCTGGGACTTGCTATTTCACAATTGATTATGTTCGTGGGTTTGATACGGTAATGCTATTATTGATTTTGTTAGTTTGATGTATTAAAATAGTGTAATACCATATCTGATTTTTGAAATTGATCTAGATACTTCCTGATGGATTTGTTGGAGGCTTGAATGATGAGGGTACTGGATCCATCACCATCCGATACGGAGGATGGAGACTTCATGTGATTGTTCATCGCCGTATACTTCGAAGAGGATGGCGTAGTGTGATCAGCCAAGCTGGTTTGATTTCTGGAATGACGCTTATGGCTGCTTACAGTGTTGGTCGTACGATATCTCTATTTAAATTCGTGAATGGTATGGGTTCGACATCTGCCTGGAACCTTAGTGCTGGACCATTTGATCTTGATTCAGAGTTGCTAGAAGAAGAGGAAGTACCTAAGAATGCAGTGACGGAAATTGTTCGGACAAGCAATTTCCCTCAATCCACTTCACTGTTCTTTGCTCGAACAACCGGTGTGTGCATGTATGAGCAGACAAGCTACCTTTGCATGGTAAGAGGATTATTTTCTTTAATTTAGTTGTTGTATTTATTCGTGTATAAACATTAAAAGATCAAATGTTAGTGTTCTATTATATTGGCTCCTATTTCAGAATTAGCCATGGCATTAACTGGTTCATTTTTAATATAAACTTGAGGCTGTGTCATATAACCTAGCTCACCACATCCGCTTAAAGAGGGAGACAAATGTTAGTATCCGTAGTGGGGACCGGCTGTTTGCAAACATAGAGGTGGACATGGGTTATTTCAGAGGCTATCATTGGATGGATATGGCCGAAGCTTGTGCTCTGCGTATAGGCTTCAAGATCTTGTTTTCCTTAATCCTTCAGGAGAGTTTGAGATGATCATCGTGGGATATGGAAATATGGAAGTTGTTTATGAATGGTCTCATTCCTACTATAGGGTGATCTGATCTATTATGGATATCAAGTTTGCTATGTAGTGTTGTTTTTTATGCTTATTTTAAGGATATCAATCCTTTCTAGTTGGTTTAGTTATGTTGTTCTGCAATACTGCTTATCCTGTGCAGTATAATAAGACTACTTTTGAAGATAGTAATGCTCTTTCTAGTTTGTTGGGCTGGTGTTGTGTTCTAGTTTTTGAAAGCACCAATGTATAGTTGGAGTTGAAGGATAGTAATCATTTTTAGTCTGTTAAGTTTGAACTGGTGCTATGTTCTGGTTTTTTAATGCACCAATGTATTATTGGAGTTGAAGGCTCTTTAGTATGTACCCTCCCTGTGTTATGTTCTAATGAAGTTTTTCTTTATTAAAATGTTAATGTTATTTCTATCTTATCTGTTAATTTTTTGCCATTGAGTTTTGCATACTTTACTTGGTGTTGATTTTAAGAATGAGAAGAACATATAACATGCATAAGAGTGATGAACAAATAGAAGCCTTCACTTCATCGATTCTTGGGGCACAAATTCTATGATGACAGTATATCATAAGTGAATTCTCTATTGAGTGAACAACCGAGGATGAGTTATATTTCCGATCATTGTCAGCAAAATCTGAGATGTGGTCTAAAGGCTCGGGCTCAAGTTCAACAAAAATAAGTGTGGTTACTAATGAGTTTCTGATGATGAGTTTCGCTACCTGTATCATAGCATTATTCATTTAATTTAGACAAAAAAAATGAGCTGAATTATGTGCATCAGTAGAGCAAATTTAGCATTCCTTAAGTTCGATTTCCTGTGGTTTATTCTCATTTTTGGAAGGAGACTCTTTAATATATGAACTTGTTGTTGTTAATAGCCAACTTGAGTCTTCACATTTCCCACATAAGATATGTAGGCTGGATCATATCTTTGTTCAAATTGAATCTTCACATTTCACAAATTTCAACTTTAATATATGAACTTGTTGTTGGTAATAAGAAGGCTTCTTAACCAACCTACAACCCATATTTGGATATCAGGCCCACCGAGAAGCATGTTTGATGTTACACAATTAATGTTCCCTAACGGTCAATCCAAAATCATCGTGAACAGCAGCAGTAGCCTATATTTGGTGGTTAAGTCTTCTCCATTAGTTCCTGATTTATTGTGGAATAGCTTTTCCATTGCTTTATGTTTTGTTCTTGCTTTTTCCATACTTCAAGGCTCTCATATAAGACAAAGCAAATTTGATTGCCTGCATCAATAAATTTGAATTGACATTTCTAGATTTGAAAGGATATGATATGGAGTGTTTGGTTGAATTTTGGGGCTACAGATGCAGTAGTTTAGCTATAAAAGGTGGATTTTGTATATGCAATACACACTTAGAAAAACAACAACAATCAAAACATTAGCCTCAAAATGGTGGGAGGTAAGCTCAACAAATGTTTTTATCTAAAGTTACGACAATCAAAATTAGTACTGAGTTTGATTTTATTGTTTATTGATTCTTTGAAATTTGTAGAGGGAACTTGCTATTTCACTCTGGAGTATGTGTGTGCATATGAAACGGTAGCCATCCATCCAATTTTTTACTTCAATTAATTGAATTTGAAGTTTCTGGTATTTTCTCTTATTGCATATGGTAAGAAACTTCCTAAACGATTCACTGAGGGCCTCAACGATGATGGGGACGGATGCTTTGTCATTCGTTATGGAGGGTGGAGATTTCCCATTCTCGTTCGTAAGCGGGTGCTTGGTTCAGGGTAGGACACATTTATCCATCGTGCGAAGGTGCTCTCAGGGAACATACTCTTAGCTGCAAATAGTGTAGGTCGTAACGTTTCCATACTCCAATTCAAAATGGGCATGGGTAAGAGGTCAGTATGGGATTTGAATGCCGATGCTTTCGCCATTCAATCTGGGCTCTTGGATGTAGACTTCTTACCTGAAAATTCACTGACCACTACCATTCGCACCAGCTATTTTCCTGAGTTTGTGTCACTCTTCTTTGCAAAGTCAAGTGGCATATGCTTGTACGAACAGACTAATCACCAGACGATGGTAATGCTCATTGTTTGTTTTTTAAATGTTTATATGAACAACATCTCCTATGTTAATATGTTGGTGCAGAAAAGGTGTGAAATTGACATATTTTGCTTTGCAGCGTATTCCTATAAACTTAGCCAAGCACCTTACTGTTCAGCAGCAGGGACAAGTCAATATCCGTAGTGGTGAACGTGTTTTTGAAAATGTTGAAGTGAGCCTTGGGTACTTTCGCGGACACCGTTGGAGCCTCTTGGTCGAAGAATGTGAATTGGACACTGGTTTCAAGCTCTTTTTTCCCTCATTCGTTCTGAAGAGTTTGAGATGATTGTGGTTGGCTATAACAATGTTGAAGCTATTTACCAGTGGGCCCGTACTTACTATGAGCTCATGTAAGGGAGGAAGCAAGTGAGCTTTTGTTAGTCACTTGGGCTGGTCTAGTTGTGGAGACAGCCATGTTTTGAAGTTGTTTAGGAGTCCATCGTAATGAACCGTAGTGTCTGTTTTGTTGCCTTTTATGTTAATCTCTGTGTTTGTTGTTGGAACTAGCATGTCTGGCAATATCTGTGTTCCTTATTGCAAGTTCAAAGATCCTTCTTGTATCCATGGGTTGTCATGATATGATTTTGTTTTGTTAATATAGAAGTTTCTTTCGGAAGTTTAGTAAAATGAGGAAATCAAAGCAGGGGTTCATTTTCTTTGTTGATCGCAATGGCTTCATTAAATAATTCTAGCAAACGAAAAACCGTTGATCACTGAGGCACCAAAAAAGTTACATGTTAAAAACTACAAAATCTGCTATCAATCTGCATTGGTTTGAGATATAATCTGGGCATGAGAATGCTTCAAAACTGGTTCACAATCTGCTCAGTTCTATTAGTTCAGAACAGTTGTGTTAGTTCAAAAGAATGTGCAGAATATTCATCGTGATGCTCGGATTCTACGAAAGACTTCAGATTTTGGACTTCAGGCCTCAGGAGGCACTTAATGCTTCGACAAATAGGTTAAGGGAGGTACGCCTGCCGTCCAAGGAGATAGGTGCAACTGATTTACACCCTTTATTTTGCCGGCCTGGGCAGCACACTGAGAAATTCAGCCAAACCAGGACTAAATGTTCAGTTGCAAATCAAAACAATGACATCAACTAATTTTGAAGAAAATGTCTTATAATACCACGTGAACATATTACATGTCCAAGCAAATATAACATCCAAAATTACAGATTAAGCATTCCAAATATTTTTTAAACAAAAGATATGTAAGCTGGATTGGCATATATATTATTCCTTGCATCCCTAAAAGATTGTCAAATTTGCATATTTCTTAAAATTTAAGAATTTTGATATTTTCACATAAATTTCCTATTTTACCCTTTTGAACCCTTTAAACAAGATTCTTATTACATCTAATTAAAGAATATTCATTTCATCGTCTTCTTTAATCTACACCACCTTCTTTTTCTTCCATTTTGATCGTTGTTTGAAGATTCATCTTCATCAAAAGGATCATCTCTTGTTCTTCTTCTACTCCCTTTTCTTTTCCTTCGACTATGATTGTTGTCCGAATTGAACATCTGCGGCGACCGTAAAATTGAGGATCAACATAAGCATGCTGCTGCTTTCGGTGATTGATCCTTACAAGATCCACCTCCTACTTGGCCTTGATGTACGGTATCCTTACCGACTCCGCATCCATTTAAATATTTGGATCTAAAATTGATATTCCAGTTAATTAATTGTGTTCAGGTCAAATTTGATTGATTAATAAGTCAATTTGAATAGTAAATGCATCAATTATGATTGTTTTTTAGCTCAAGTTAAAACGTATTGGTTTTTAAGCTAATGTTTGACTAGGTTTTTGGTGCATTGATGTAAAGGATGCCTTAGAATTTTTGAATGTGATGATTACTCAAGTAATTCTGCAAAAAGGGATCAAGAACCAATATGATATATATACCAATGAGGGCGACTATGGGCCTACAGTTATATATACCAATATACACAGTAACTAGTAATTATTTTTTTGCCAACTTTTTTTTTAATTATGTATCTTATACAATACTATTATGTGGTGGTTGATTTTATCATTATTCTATTTATTATTTTTTCTTAAACCAATTTATTAGTTATTAAGAAATAAGTACTTATTAATTCTTATATGACGACTAAATAATAATAAGGTTGATAAATTATTGGTAAAATTTAAAAGTAGAGAGTGAATATATATGGTGAGGTATATGTTGGTGTTATAGAACAAAGGGAAATTACAATATTGTCTAAAATACCACCTGTTGTAGAGTGTAAAAGTATATGGAGATATTTGATAATGTGGTAACTTAATAATTTGATATGGCGTGAAGTATTTTCTTGTTGAAATATTAGTTGTTGTTAACATGATATTATTGGTGTGGACATTTTTTAACATTATTAGCTGCTTAACAAATGTAGTTGAACTGTTCGATAAAATGCTACTAGAATTTTTCCACGAGAGTATTGTGTATTTTTGTTCTAGAGTTGCACATGGTTGGATAAATGACGAGGACAGTAAAGAGACAGCCAGATTTGAATGACATAGAACAACTACGCTTATTCTTTTTGCTAGTCAATGATTTTAGTGGAAGAAAGTTACTCCATGGTCGATAAAGAAATATGCAGCTTATTTTTGTAAGTAGTCGAACAGTTAATAGAATTTGGGAATTAGGTTCTAAGGTCGTAGCAAACAATGATTTTGTTGATGTGACAAAGAAGCTATTAAAACATGTTGGCCGAAATGATTGCAAGTAGATATCCAAAAAGTCAAACAGATTCCGTTAGGTCGTTTATCAAACCACAACTAACGGATGATAATAAAAGGGCGAGGTTATGCTTTTGTTTTTCAATGATTCAAGAACAATTTTTTGGTAATATGCTTTGTTTAAGGTCAATTGTACTTCTCCATGAACTTTTACAATTATGTAGAGCAGGGCGGATTTAAGGGGTGGTCCATGTATGCGATGGACCACCCTAAATCCTAAAAAAAGGTTGACCTAGATGGTTAATTCCTATGTTATTCACACTGGCACCAGGGTTCGAATCCCCCTTGTGCCACATTTTTTTTTGCTGTCGATTTTTTAGACTAAAACCCTTCCAGTAGCCTTCCTTTTCTTACACTCTCCAAACAGCCCTTCCCCCTTGTTCCTGCCTGCAAAGAGATTATCACGCTCAAAACAAAAAAAAATGATTTTTACCACATTCAACATATTTTTTTCTTCTCCCAAATAATTCATCCAATTTTTCCACTTCTCTCCAATTGACATTAATTTCAAAAAAGGAAGACTTTGCCCCTTGCTCACAAGACCAAGGTATAGTTTCTTGTGAAAGTTCTATGCTTTATTTCATTATTTTATTAGCAATTTGATATTGACTTTAATTTTTTAATCTATATAATTTGGCATTTAGCTATTTGGCATTTAGTCTATTTTTAACCTTTCTTCTTAGCTAAATAAAATTGAATAGCTAAATAAAATTGAATTGATAATGTATAACCAAAGTGAATAATTTAATAGAAAATTGAATTGATTATGTATAGTTAAAGTAAGTTAATGTTATAATTGATTTTGATTAAGTCAATTGATTAATTTCACTTGTATTGTGTAGGATGTTGAGGTTTTTTGAGCCAAGAGATAAATCTAAGTCTACTAGTAGTGAGATTCCTTCTTCAAGTGGACCTCCTAAAGCAACTTTTAAAAAGGGAAGCTATTTGGAGTCGAATCCTTACAAAAGAAAGCAAATTCTTGATTATTATCCAAATGATCAAGATGAAGTAAGAAGAGCTTACCTTGCAAAAGGTCCGACGAGACCAATGTTAGGTAACTATCCATCTAAAATTATTGGAGGTAGAGGTTGTTCCTTTGTCGAATCTTGGTATAATGATTTTGATTGGATTGAATATAGTGTCGAGAAAGATGCTATATATTGTTTCCCTTGCTATTTATTTTACAATGGTTCTAGTAATTCGGCATTTGTTAAAGAAGGCTTCCAATGTTGGAATCAAAAGCAAAAGTTAAATTCGCATGTCGGTAGTAAACCCAATAGTAATCACAAAAAGTGTGTAAAACATTGTGAGGATCTTTTGAAGAAAAATTAAGGTATTGAGCAGTCTTATACAAAATATTCTGCAAAAGAAGAACAAGATTATCTTATTCGCTTAAAAGCATCTCTTGAAGCTGTGAAATATCTTATGAAGGGTGGGATGGCTTTTCGAACACATGATGAATGAGAGAATTCCGTATATAAGGGTCATTTTCTTGAATTTGTAGACGCCTTGGGGAGAAATAGTGAGATAATAGCTGATGCAATATAAGTGGTGGAGGAAATAGTACGATGACTTCTCCCATTATTCATAAACAACTTGCAAATGCTTGTGTTATTGAGACAATCAACAAGATTGTTAAAGAAATTGGAGATGATACTTTTTGTGTGCTTGTTTATTGGTATTGTGTATGTTCCAAATACAAGTGCAAAGTCACTTAAAGATGCTCTTGAAACTTTATTGTCTCGATTTGGCTTGTGTTTATCGAAAATTCGAGGTCAAGGGTATGATAGAGCAAGTAATATGAGAGGTGAATTTGGAGGTTTGAAGACTTTGATCCAGAATGAAAATCCTCAAGCATTCTATGTGCATTGCTTTGCTCATCAACTTCAATTGGCACTTGTATCAATGTCAAGAAATCATATAGATGTCAATTGGTTTTTTCTTGAAGTCTCTCGAATGGTTGGGTTTTTAAGATCGTCTAACAAACGACAAGCTTTGCTTCGTAAAAAACAAGTTGCTCATTTTGCAAGTCTTATTGAGATGGTAGAAACTGCTACTGGATTAAATAAAGAGTTATCTATTGCAAGAGCGGGTGATACACGGTGGGGTTCTCATTACTGAACTCTTTGTAGGTTGAAAGATCTATTTTCTCTGATTATTGAAGTTCTTGAGGATTTGGAATATGATATGGATTCGGGGGTGAACCTCGAAGTTTGTTAGTAATTATGAGGTGTTTTGATTTTGTTTTCTTATTGCACTTGATGGTGGATGTTTCAGCGGTGACAAATGATTTGTGAATGCTTTGGAACTTGTAGAAATTAACAAGAAACTAATTCAGGAAATGAGAGAAGACGGATGGGAAGGTTTCTTTGAAAAAGTTGTGTCGTCTTGTAGCATTGTTGAGATTACTGTGCCTGACATGGATTCATGCTACATGAGATATAAAAAATTTGCGCGTCTTGCACCTTCAATTTCAACATTGCATTATTTCAGAAATGATTGTTACATTCATGTGATAGATTTGATATTGAAAGAATTGAATGACCGGTTTACTCCTGAAAATTCCGAATTGTTGAGGTGTATGGCATGTTTGAGTCCTTGCTCTTCATTTGAAGCTTTCGACAGTAAATCACTTGTAAGATTGGCAAGACTCTATCCAAATGACTTTGAGGATGTTACTGATAATGAGTTGTATGGACAACTTCAGAATTATATTCAAAGCGTCAAGATAGATGATAATTTTTCGCACTTGAAAGGTATCTCAGATCTGTCAAAGACTCTTGTACGAACAAAAAAACACAAGACTTTTAGATTTATATACCGACTTGTAAAGCTTGCTTTGATATTACCGGTGGCAACCGCAACGGTTGAAAGAGAATTTTCATGATTGAATTATGTGAAGAATGTGACGAGAAACAAAATGGGGAATCCATGGCTTAATGATTGCTTACTTTTGTGGAGAAAGAAGTGTTTAGCACAATTGATGATATGGATATCATTAAGCATTTTCAAGCTATGCCCAAGAGAATGATGCAATTACCTTGAATTCGAATTAAATATATGTACTTTTCAATCCGTTTAAACTATTCTTGCATTTTGGTTTGTAATACTCGTATACTTTGGCGATGTTTTGATATATATATTTAAGTTATTAATGGACCACCCTAAATTTCATTCCTGAATCCGCCCCTGATGTAGAGTATAGACAAATTTTTTATTTTCATTTAGGAAAACAAGATATATTGGATGCTCTAAACTCCTTGGATACTTCAACTCCTTCTGACGATTTTGGAGTTGAGCAACTAGTCAACAACTTGGCACCAGAATTTTCGCTCTTAAGTAAATTTCCCTACCTTGAGTTCTTACAATAATTAAGTAATGGTAAATAGGACAACTTATGAATGCGGTCACTGCAGTAAGAATGAGAAGATATTTGTGGTTATATTCTTCTTGATGTTTCATTTCATTTACATTATAATATTTATGCTTGTGTTGTGCCCATGGATTGTTTTATAGTCATAGTTTATAATATCCCCTCCTTATTTCTTTTAGGCAATATCAGGCCTGTAGTTGCTTTCACATGTCTAGATAATATATTACCGGGTCGAAACGGCAACATATTGCTATATTCTTAGATAATATAACTAATGGTTTTGAGATTGAGGGTATTTTGGTAAATGTTACTAAAAGTTAACCAAATATGACAAGTATATGAAATTTTGTTAAATTTGCCACTCTTTTAAGGGATGGACGGAATACTAATTTTACTCCTAAAAAACCCTAGTTTTTATAATTTTATTAATACCACAAAACATACATACAATAGTATCTGTGATATCTAAGATATGTATTCCCCATATTAGATCTATCAAAAGAGCCTATGGTGATTATAAGATGTGATCTAAATGGGGGATTTTTTCGTGGAAAGAGTGTCAAAAGTAGTATTAGTTGTAGGCAGTAAAACTAAGATGGTCTTTTCCGATAGGTAATGTTTCCAAGATTGATGTCATATTTCTGTACGTTGTATACATTACATGCAACTAAAGATGACTTGTGAAGTGAAAAGATCTAATACAATATATACTGAGTAAGGTGAGGTGGTATGCAATGATATTAAGATGGTATTGTTGCATGGGATGTTTTCAAGATTTATCCCAATTGATTGTATTGTTGCATGGGATGTTTGTATGTGTGAGTTGTGACAGGATGGTTATGGTGAAGTGGTGTGTATTGGTTTTGTTGCTATTGTAGCCATTGACATTAATAGTTGGGTTTATGGTATAATCTATATATAAATAATTTTTATGTGAGCCGGAATGACTGGTGTATAACTAATAATGATTTTGGTATTTGTTGTGATAGTGGGGTCCTTTTATAGACTTCTGAACATTTCCAGGCTTTGAGTAGTGCATTACAATGCTGAATGAGATGTAATGTGTTGAACTGTGAGTTTTAGTCAATGATGTGGTTGTGGGTTAAACAGATTGTCCAGATAATGCTATAGAGAAATGTAAGAGCTTGGCTAATGATGTTATAAGATTGTTTTGTGGGCATGCAAATTAAATGCTTTGTAGTTGTGCCAAATAGGGGTAAGAGTAGAACATGAGCGGAACAGATGATCGACTATTTCTTGGTCATGTCCACAAAACACGCATTTTGTAGAGATGATTTTAGTAGTTTTGGTTTGGATATTGGGTAGTGTGGGAAGTCTATTATAAAGTAATTTTCAGAGGAAGAGTTCAATTTTTTGTGGTATTTGGAGTTTCCATAAATGTTTTCATATGTGTTTTGGTAATAGATAATAGGGTCTTTCTAAAATGTGCCCTAAGGGCACATGTTAAATACTTAATATGGTAATATAATTTAATATTCGTAAGCATATAAGGTAACATCCATAAGCATAGAAGGTAACATTCAAATTTCAAATACAATTAATTAACAATTATGTTCTCTTATTACTTTCTTAACCTGTGCCTTAAGGGCACATTTTAGAAAAACCCTAGATAATAATTAGTTAGTGGTTGAATGTTGTGCTTTTGAGTGAGTAGATAAGTATAGATATTGTTGGTCGTGGGAATTTGGATTTTGTTAGGTTTGTTGTGCTTTTGAGTGAGTAGATAAGTATAAAATTTTCGTTTGTATGAACATTTTTGGCTCCAAAGATTTTGTATCTAACTAATTGTAGTGTGAAGAAGTTGAAGAGTTGCAGTCAAGAACATTCAAATACTAATGATTAACACATGTTTTTTAAGTGAATAACTAAATTACTAATCATTGGTTTTCAAAGGGTATGACTGAAATTTTTAAAAGTATTAAAATTTTCTTAATCTATGTGAAATCTCTAAAACTACACATTGGAGGGAGTACTATATTAATAACTCAAATAAAAAAAACCCACCAGCTCTGAAATCCCTACAAGACGTCACAAAATAACTAATCAAGGGCTAAGATCATTTTGGTATCCAATACAAGAGAATTTGTTTGGCACCCCAATTCCAAACTCCACCAAAATAGTACTTTATTTAAGAGTGAAATTACTATTTTGTCCCTAACTTAACTTTCACACCTACTACACTTTTCTTTCTTTATAAATTAATGATGAGGTGAGTTTCGAACCAGGCCAGGACCTTCTTATCACTGGAAAGAGCATTTTTCATAGACTATTCGATTAATTCACATCTACTACACTTTTAACAGAGAAGGCAGAATTATAATTCAAAAATTACTGTTTTGGTGTATCTATAAGACCATGAGCAATGAGGCTTTTGGAGAATAAAATTCAACTGTTGAATTGTTACAATGGAATGCTTAATATGGTGTTCAATACACCTTGGCTTCAACCCGGTTGAATAACTTCTACAGTTAAATAATGTTGAGATAGAGAATTTAAGAAGGTAGATTATATATATGTAGTTATTTTTCACATTTTTCCCTATTCAAATACTATTTAATAGTATCAATTATTTTATATTAAATTATTTTTGAAAACAAAATTATGACAAAATTCATCAACTTTTTGCATTTTATAAATAGAGAAATGGTTCATTTAATTTGGATATAGAAAAATAACGTCTTTTTCAATAGAATTACTTGATTATTCTTCATTAACTTTTCCTTTTTCGTTTTTCAATAAAATTATTTAATTATACTTCATTAAGTCTTGATTCAATATCATGTTCTTTGTAATTTTTTATTTATTTAATAATTATTGTAGGATGATGAATTGAACGTGTGTTAAATTCAACTATTAAACAAAACTTTAATTAAGAATATGAAATTAACAAAAATAAAACAATCATTTAAATATATATTGTTTTTAAAAATATCAAAAATCAAATAATACAAAAATTATTATTTAATTATAAATGATAACTATTATTATTATAAACGATTATTGTTATTACTATCCAAGTATAAAAATAAATTGTCAAAAGTAAATAAGAATGTAAATTAAAAGTGGTAGGCAGGTGTTGAATTTTTATAAACAAAACCATTATAAGATAAAAAAATTGAAGTGAATGTTAAACTATATAAAAAAAAATGAAATGTTTGAAATTGAAAAAGGAGATATTGATAAATTTGACCATTGTACATTGGCTAAGACCATCCACAACAAAAATCCAATTAAACCCACTTTATTCAGTGTCACGTTAGCTTTAAACCCACTTACACCCCCAATTGAACTCAGTTTCCACAACAGAGTTTTATTCAGGATTTTATTCACTTTCTCCCCCTTCCACAACACCTTATCATATACCCCACCATATATTTACTTATATCAATATTTATACATATGTTATTATTAAAATTATAATCTTTATATTAATTAATTTTTATAATATAATAAATAATATTTAATTTATTTGTAATTAATTCATTAATTGCAATAAAATTAATAATTAAATAAAATAAAAATTTAACATTTTATTGAAACAACACACAATATTATTAATCACTCGTTAAATCGAAGGATTGGAGAAAGGTGTCAAAAAACTTATTTTTTTTGTGTCCAAATGAAACAAACCTAGCCTTTATTTATAGATCTCGAAAAATAAAAAAATATTGATGTATTTTTTATATTTTTATTTTGATAAATTAATGGTCAAATAATACATTTAGTAAATAAGAAAAAGCAAAAAAAAACTGAAAAGTAGCCAATGGGCAGGCTGGTACAGGCGCCTGTGCCAGCCTGCACGGGGCTGCGTGACAGCGCCCTATTGAATGCTTTTTCGCGTGGACTCCACATTAAACCCAAAAATGTGAGATGCAAAAGATAAAACCAAACTTTAAACTCTCTCGTTTTAATTTTTATTGTGTGTGATTGAATTGCCTTTAGTTCACTTTGACCCTACTTTAAACCTTGCTGTGGTGGTCTAACATATCAGCCAAGTCAGCTTAACGGATTTTAAACAATATGGGCATCCTTATACTAAACGCCCCCCAAAACCCATTTGCAAGATTACAAACAAAAATTGATATCCTTCCGCCACGTAGACATTTCCGCCGCCTGAGTATCCCAATTCTCGCAAAATCACTCTCTCCACCACCGTCCCAAGCCATGAACACCTCCTCAAAAACCCCAGAACCACCTAAGCATGTGGTGGTCTGCGGCGGCGGAATAATCGGAGTCTGCACCGCCTATTTCCTATCCAAAAAAGGAGCTTCCGTTACTCTCATTGAAAAATCTTCCATAGCTTGTGCAGCCTCTGGTAAAGCTGGTGGCTTCCTAGCCTTGGATTGGTCTGATGGTGGCCCACTCGCCTCCCTCTCACGCGCCAGCTTCCATCTCCACCGTTCATTGGCTGCTGAGCTCGATGGCCCCCGATCCTACGGCTACCGATCACTCACCACCCTTAGCTTAACCGTCGATGAAGCAGCATCTCGTTTGCCGCAGTATAAAGCTAATCCGAAGCTTCCTTCGTGGGTTAATGGACCGGTATCGAGACCAACAACCATAGGTAATGGAGGAACGAATTGTTAGTTAGATTTTTCAATTATTATGAAGTTATGTTGTTCAGTGAGATCTTATTTTGATAGTGTTTGATACTCCCTCCATTTTTCATTTTCTGTAGTTGTCGTTTTAACCATTTTCACATGAGTTAAGGAGATGAAAAGGTTTTCGAAAAGTATATCGAAATGTAGAATGACAATTGATTGATAATTTAGATAGAAGAAGTAGTGAAAAAATATGTTAGAAAATCTCCCTCCATCCCATTTTATTTTGAAACAAATTTTTTTGGCTAACACGCGACTAAAAAAGTTTGTTACTGTTACATAAAATTCATATTCTTCTACTTATGTCTATAGGGAGTACGGATACAACGGCCCAAGTACATCCTGAGTTGTTCACAAAGACTTTGTTGAAGAAGGCGGTGGAGGATTATGGTGTGAAGGTGGTGACGAGGAGAGTGGAGAAGGTGGAGGTGGTGGAAGGCAGAGCCACGGGGGTGGTGGTGGAAGGTGGGGAGGTCGTTGAAGCTGATGATGTGATTCTAGCACTTGGGCCGTGGACAACTCGATTCGGGCATGTGGTTTCGATGTTGAGAGTTTCTGGGTTGAAGGCACACAGTATTGTTGTTGAGCCGAAGGAGCCTGAAGCTATCACACCACATGCTTTGTTTTTGAGTTATATTCCTTCCGGTCTTGGTCGCCCCTTGGATCCCGAAGTCTATCCTCGTCCTACAGGTGCTGCTTTGTTTATCAAATATTTGAACATATATAACGCTTCAAATTTCTCTTGTTTGGTTAAAGCGCTGGAATATGTAGAAAAGAAAATGGCATCATTAGATTATAGATTTAGAAGAGTACTTATTCTGATGTAAACAGAATGAAAAAAAAAGGTGGAAATTTTTGAATTAGAAGTTTAAATTGCTCACCTTAAAATAATGTGATCAATTATTTATATTAGACCATCTACGCTTCTTCTTCATAGACGGTCTCACTTTTATATTTTGTCAGTTCGGAAACATTGATCCCTCTTTATAGACATTGGAAGTTTGGAACGTGTTATTGTTATTGTTGTAATGGTGGGTGGACATAACCCAGAAATTATAGAAAACCCAATGTGGGGGTGGGATAGGACTTATATCATTGGATTATCCCTTTGTTATAATAAGTCAACATGAAACTGATTATCTTGATTTACTCAAAAGTCATAATGAGACTAATTTCGGTATTTTTGGAATCGAAAACTGGGAGCAACAAATTGGGCCAAAGGAGAATTCAAAGCTCGATCATTGGAATTACATGATAATTACATGTTTCATGTTTGTTGATTTGTATTTTAATCTGGTTGTATTCCTGGTAAACAGCTGTAGAAAATGATACTCCGTATTAGATTTGTAGTTTCATTTTGAGTTTTGGGTAACAAGAAAAAGAATCACTCCACTTATGTAAAACAACAATACCATTGTCCTGTATCCGTATGTAGAATCTTTTTTCTATCAGGACGCTGTGATATGTCTGTTCACTCATCTAAGTTCTAACACAACCATATCTTATTTGTGTTTCATTTTGCCAGGGGAGGTATACATCTGTGGAATGTCAGCAGAATCAGAAGTTCCTGATGATCCAGAACAGATAGTGCCAGTTTCATCATCAATAGAAGTGCTTAAGAGAGTAGCTGCCAATGTATCAAGCCATTTGATAGAAGGCGAAGCGAACGTGAAGGCTGAGCAGGCTTGTTTCTTGCCTTGCACCGAGGATGGCAAGCCGATTATCGGAAAAGTTCCAGGTGTGGAAGCATGTTATGTAGCAACAGGGCATAGTTGTTGGGGTATTTTAAATGGTCCAGCCACTGGAGCTGCTTTGGCTGAGCTTGTCCTGGATGGTCAAGCTGCAGTTGTTGATCTTACTCCATTTAGTCCTTCAAGGTTTGCCAATTAGGGTGACCGGGTGATATAGTCCACTTGTACGTCATGGTCCTTAGGTTGTACATTCGATATCTAAAAATTTTGTGTGGGTCTTCTTGTGTAATCACTAATCAGATATTTATATTGTACATTTACCTTTTACATATTAAAATTGATGTGTTAATCATTTCCGTCAACTCATCTTCTGCCAAAGAAAATTTCGTCATGATCCTACAAAGACTATATCATCCAAATATCATCAAGCTTGAAGGGCTGGCTACTTCAAGAATGCACGATAACATTTATTTCGTTTTGGAAATATTGCAGGCTGATTTAGCTCGGATTATATCACGACCTGATGAAAGGCTCAACAAACATCAGGTTAGTTTGCGGATTTCACTTTCGAAATATTAGCATATATGTTCTTCTAACATTTTCCTTTGAACTTGACTTTGACTACATTTTAGTTTTTATTGATTTTGCTTTCCACTGATGTTTGCATTAGCTAACACGCACCCCGACTAGTCTCATCGACAATTCTTAGCTGGCCAAGGCCAAGCATGTTTTTATATATATTTAGTATGTTTACTTTGATGTTGTTGCAGGTGAAAAGACTTACATGACCGTAATTGCTCTCCGGCCTGTAGCGTTGTCATTAGAGGGAAATTTTGCACAGAGATATTAATGGATCAAATCTATTGATTGATAAAGATGGGAGGTTTAAAATTGCAGACTTTGGTCTTGCAAATCACTTCATGAGAAAAAGAGACCTCTAACTCTGCTCAATTTGAAGACAAGTACGTGCATATCCTTCATATTATCGGTAGGGCTCATTCTATGCCGGCACTTCACTGAGACAAATAACCGCACAAACAGACCAATACAACAGACTGGTACCATCTGTATAGGAAGGTGGCAGCGACCGGATGCAGGTGTTCTGAAAATCAACTGCGATGCAGGGTGGAATTGTGACACAAAAGTGGGTACTACTGGGGTGGTCATCCGAGGAGAGGCTGCTGCTGCTAATTCGTTGGTAGCTGAGGCTGCTGCTATACTCAGGGCCTGGATTTTGGACGAAAAGAGTGGTTGAAAGTGTTGCTGAAGTCTTTGATATCATTATTAAACGGTAAGCTTGCGACACCTTTGGCTATTGCTCACTTGGCAAACAACATGGATGTCAAGTTTAGCCATGTAGATCAGCGATCTAACAATGTGGCTCATTGCATTGCTCGTTGGGATCATGGTAGGGTGAATGCGGCTCACCAGAGATCATTAACATTTATTAATTTTTCTACTTCGATCACTTTTTCAAAATTGTTAAAATTTGATGACTTACACTGAAAAAGTTGTTAAAACTTGGTCGCTCGGTGTTGAATCGAGGTTTTGGGTCGATTTATAATATTTTTAACAAGGGTATTAGTGCATTAACCAAAATTGTAACATTTATTAATTTTGGTAGGTTGAATGTGGCTCACCAGAGATCATTAACATTTTTATTAATTTTTTTATTTCCATCACCTTTTTAAAGTTGTTACAATTTAATGACTTACACTGAAAGATTTGTTAAAACTTGATCGCTCGGTGTTGGCTTGAGGTTTTGGGTCGATTTTTAATATTTTTAACATGGGTATTAATGCATTAACCAAAATTATAACATTTTTGGGGCACATTTTGTAATATGTTAAATACAAGAGTTATTTTTACAATTACTTTTTTTTTTCCTGATGATCGACGATGAGGTGAGTTTTAAACCCAAAATCTTCTAGTCACTAGTAAGAGTCTTTTCTATTAGGCTATTCGAATAACTCTATAATTACTTATTATTACAACTTCAAAAAAAGCCCCTCCTCCCCACACACCTAATACCTCTACCCCTACCCTACTTTGAGTAACCCGATACTTGCTCAAACTCGACTAGTTAACGGCCACAATGCTATAATGTAAATACTCTCAAACCAAATACTTGCTCAAACTCGACTAGTTAGCGGCCACAATTATCATAATGTAAATACTCTACTAAGAGTAGCTATTACCTAATTATTCCAGGTCATATATCAATCTCACACGGTATGCAATACTCCTTAGCAATTTACTTTTTTTTCTTTAATCCTTCACACCCCATTAGAGGAAATTCTTTTCACACAATTGAACACATCATTCTTTGCAGGACGAACGTAACAATTTAATCTATTTATTTTGATATAAGATATTCATGTGAATACGAGATCCGCCCATATGCAACAATAAGGACATCTACAACTTGTGAAATATGCTTGCTAGATATTCCTGCTGTATTCTTATGCCTCTTCTTGAGATGAGTTGTGACAAATTCTATAGGATAGATGCTAGAGGTGGAGTTCGATCCCACTAATAATACTAGTGTGTATTTTTACAAACATCATTTTAACGTCAAAGCATTTCTATGTTGTATATCGAAATTTGTTATTTATATTGTGTGTTCCTTTTTTTGAAAAGGTAGAATTGCAACCTTAAAAGTTTCATTGCTTCTTGTTCTGGGAAGTGTCGAGGAGGCAAATTGTGTGTCTTCCCTCTTTTAATTTAACATTAAACATAAAAAACTTCGAATCATATATTAATTTTGTGTTATATGTAATTAAGATCAATACACATATTTCATTTTACTTTTGTAAATTAAATTAAAAGGTACAATTGTGAAGTCTAACTATATCATATATGTTGATAAACCTTTAAATTAACTACCCTACATGACCTTAGCTTCTTATAAGAAAATCAATTAATGTGGCCATTCAGTTACCGGTGAACTTCATAATCACTAGAGTTGGAAAACCTTTCGGCTCTATAAACTTTAATTGATTACCTCCATGGCTCTATCCATATTTTTAGGGAAGTCCAATTTTCACCGATGATTCAATAGCCTAGTAACATTCAATCTAATTTTTCATGCAAGAGGAATTCGTTATTTATAATACCTTTATATTAATAATTTATCACTAATTTACAAAAAAAAAAGTCCAATCTCCCAACATGTGTAAGAGTCCTCTTGGTCCGACAAATTATAAATAGAGCGATGCGCTTTAATGGCAGCCCTACAAGGGAGACAACCAATAAGGCACGAAATCAGAAACAACCATAACTACACGTATTGAAATCCGCAATATCGAAATATTTCCTCCCAATCAACTTACCACTTTCCGCTAGGCTCGACTTAGGGCTACCTCCATCCATACTTTAGTAAACCAATCTTATCACTACAATATTCTGACAATTTAACAAAAAAAAATCGTAGTTTAAAATATACATCAATTTCAAACATGGTAGGCCAAAAATTGTTACAGTTTCATAAATGAGTGAACAAAAAACATCTCAAACAAAAACAGAATTGCATAAACTGTAAGATGAATTATCATTTGTTGATTCATTTATCTGATTCCAATACACAAAATTTCATCATAATAATTACAACTCATTTTTGTTTCTGATGTTGCCTCCTCTGTTTTCTTGAGTAACTTTTCAGAACCATTTCTGAGAAATTCATCTTCAATTCATTTAAGCTGATTGTCTGATTTTCCAGTGAAGTCTCTTCTTTTTCTTCCACCAATTACCCCTTCTTCAAAGGGGTTCTCGATCCTCTCCAATTCTAATTCCTCGAATCTACTGGAATGAATCTAGAAGATTTCTGAAGTTCTAATCTCGATCATTGAAATTTCGATCACATCCATTGATTTGGACGTATGTAAAATCTAAGTAACATCTACTTTTCTCATTTTCTATACCACACGAGAGAATCGGGTGGAAGGTAATATTTTTGAAATATCAACTTCCTCGTTTTCTGTAAACCATGACAAAATTCGATGGAAGGTAATATTCTTGAAATACCAACTTCTTCTTTTTCTATACAACGCGAGAGAATTGGAGAAATAATAATCGAAGAGTATCTTACTCGAGGATGAAAAAAGTCAGTTAGACGAATGATCACGCCAACATAAGAGCATAACAACACATCGTCTAAGGATGTAGATTCTTGTTCTTTGCTGCTTGGCCATGCTCAGACATCGCTTCCGGAAACTCATCTTCCGGCGACAACTTTTCCGGCGAGAATCTGAGCTAATAGGCATCAATGAGAAGCTCATTTGGGTGGCGGCTGATTTTTTTTGGAGTGTGAAATGAGACTTTTGGACTTTGATTTTGGGACAGAGAGAGATAGATTTTTATAGGCTATCACAAAGACACGGTTTGGTCCCACATTTGTAATTTTGACGTCATGTAAATATTAAGATTTGTCAACACATTATGAAATGACAAATATAACCCTAATTAGTTACATATAGTGTCCAAAAATAATTCTTTTGAAGTTTTAACTATTTATAGAAATTTGTTGAGAGGCGTCGGTTCTACCAAGAGTTCTCGGATTTAATTATTGTATACTTTATTTAAATCATGTGTTATAATTGTTCGTTAGTTAGTAATAGTTTATTTGTTATTTGTAATATTCATAGTAAATTTACAAAGAAAACTATTTATAAAAATTTTACGGATTATTTTTGAAAATTGGCCAGAGAATAAATTTTCTATTTCGTTTGTACAATACTGAATTTAATAATTAACAATAATAGTAATTAGTTAATTGTTTAAGTATTGTAAAAATGGACCATACTAAAGCATATACATAAAAAGATAATTTCAAAAATAGAAAAATGACGATTGAGCTGATGTCCTTAAATTTAATATATATGAATGCTCTTAAATTAATATATATGAATGCTCTTAATAGTAACTTCTTCTGTAATTGGTTGTATTAATTGTTGAAGTGGTAACTACTACTACTACTAACAGTTCTCATGCAATTTTAACTCCATTCCGACCCATAAAACTGTTTTGTTATCTTTTTAAACAAATATGACTGTTTTTATTCTTTAATCGAAATTAATATATAAGCTAATATAAAATAATATACTTAAAGATAAATGATATGTAACAAAGTAAATTCACAAAGAAGACATGTAAAAACAAATACAAATCCCATGAATTTTTCTTAGATTATTGAGTAATTAAGATGGCTATAATTAAATTATTTAAACTACTTCCCTTATCTTATTTAAAAAATAATACAGTAACTAATGTGTGTTACAAAACTTACACCCTCAAGTCTTAACTATCAATATTAATATATTTGATTTATAGTAACTCATTATTAGTGAAATTTGTGTTTCGGATATAGATCAAATGATAAAAATTTAGAATGAGTAATATCACGTCTTATCTTTCTGTATTTCTAATATGAAAGTATTAACGGACAATCTCAATTCTCGGGAGGGAAAGGAGAAAGAAAGAAACAATCCTAACACGCATGAGCCGCTGGAGCATAACATAGAGACATAACTGGACCACTTTATGTTCACATCAGACATAATACCTTGTGACATTTATGGCCTCTTTGACCACGTTTTATTCTTTGGAAAACTCCTTTTACAATACTAATTCCTTTTTATCTCTATGCCCTTTTATCTTATTGTTTTTCGTCTATTTTTCTTTCTCTTTTTAGACTATTTCATTTATTTAATTTCTTATGCAATTAAAGGATGAATTTGGATGGAATTTCTGTTTTTAGTTGCAATGTATTATGCTATTAAATATTAATTACTACTTACTTTAATTAGTTCTAATTACTTTCGATAAAAATGGAATGATACAATTTATTATACAAACAATATTGTTATAAATCAATGTTTTGAGTCCAAATTTAAAAAGTTTATATACAATATAAAATGGAATATATGGTACAACTCATATAATGAGTATATCATCCCAAATTGACACTCTCTTTTCAATTTATGTAATTAAAATATAATATTTTATTTTTACAAATTCCATATGATACTCTTGATATACGAGGCAATTGCTAATTTGGTACCAGAAAGTGGGATGAAGTTGTATTTTGGCCTCACATAGTTGCACTTGCACTATTGTAGATTAGTCCCAAAAGTGGCTCAAGTGTTACGATATAGTCTCTAGTAGCGACAATCGTTCCACATTAGTCCTTACTATTTAAGGAACCATATTGCAACATTTGTTATTTTTGAGGACTATATTTCAATACTTGTACCATTTTCAAGGACTAATCTGCAACATTGTAACTATGTGGAATTGAACTGCAACTACGTCTCACTATTTAGAACCATCTGCAATTACCTCCTTGATATAATTATAAAACCATGCATGACGTTGTGAACAACTTGAAGCAAAACCATAAACATAACTGAAAATTGAGAACTACCATTATGTGACAACTTACTAAAAAAAATTCGACTAAAAAAAATTGATCATATATCACTAGACTAAATATAATTTTGTTAAAACTTTATTTGTTAAAGCTACAACTTTTTTTCTACACATACTTCAGAGTGAATGTTAGAAAAAGTTAATATATTGAAATATAAATATAAATCTTATTGGGTTAATGGCATGAAAGATCACTCAAAGATACTAATATTTCCTAGTCGATCACCCTATTATTAAATGGACTACCTTCGATCACTGAACTGCATTTTTTTGGGCAAACTTGGTCACTGGGCCGTTTTGAAAGATTTTGGGTGCATTTTGTAAGTTTTTAGCAAGGGTAATTTTGTCCGTTCATATTTATAGACATTTAATCCTCGTTTTTTAAACTTTTTTTTAATTTTTTTTAAACTTTTTTTAAAATTTTTATTTTATTTTTTTTAGTTTTTTTTTTAATTTTAATTTTTAAAATTTTAAAAAAGTTCAAAAAAAAAAAAATTTTAAAAAAAAAAAAATTTAAAAAAGTTTTAAAAAAAACTAAAAAAATTTTTAAAATTTTTTTTAAAAAAAATTTTAAAAAAAAATTTAAAAAAGTTTTAAAAACGAGGATTAAATGTCTATAAATATGAACGGACAAAATTACCCTTGCTAAAAACTTACAAAATGCACCCAAAATCTTTCAAAACGGCCCAGTGACCAAGTTTGCCCAAAAAAATGCAGTTCAGTGATCGAAGGTGGTCCATTTAATAATAGGGTGATCGACTAGGAAATATTAGTATCTTTGAGTGATCTTTCATGCCATTAACCCAATCTTATTTGTTAAAATTATAACTTGTTTTCTAACTTCTAAAAAGTGTCAGTTCGATCGAACATGGACGAACGTGTTGACATCCGCCCTCGACTCAGGTAAATCGAACATAGAAGCACGCCACATTTATCCTATGTTGGTGGGCTTCTAGTGAGAGACGCGAATAATGTAGGTCGACCATGCGAGATATCATCAACTATATGTCACATCAAATTGAGCTTTGCTTATCCAATGGTGACGAGGCAACTTCCATTATTATATACTCTTTTAATTATAAAAGTATTAAACCAACAAACAAAAGATATGAATAAACTACAAAATCTCGAAAAAGACTTTCATGATGCCTAATATTATTTTTTGCATGTTATTAATGTGGTGTTAGGACATCATTGTCAATTTGTCATCTATGCAATTGAAAATCAACCTATATAAATAAACCAAAAAATGTCAAGGTCATTTAAAATTAAATACAATTGATGCTCATTTAATGATAAGGTTGTAATAGGAAAACTAAATCAAAAGATGTTTGAAATATAAAACAAGAAGAAAATAAAAATAAATTCTTTTTACTAAAACAACAAGTAAAAAAACAAGGAATTATTTTATAACATGTTTTATAATTTGTGAGTTTTAATATTTGTTATTATTATGCAATAAATGATCATATTGTATAACAAAGTAATTGACACATTTTTTTGTAAATTAGCGATGAAGTGAGTTTCGAGTATTTCATAACATGTTTTATAATTTGTGAGATTCAATATCCGTCATTATTATGCATTAAACGGTCACACTTTATAATAAAATAATTCACAATTTTTATATATTAGCGATGAGGTAGTTTCGAACTCAGAACCTTCTGATTAATAACGAAAATCTTTTTCACTAGATTATTCGAATAACTCAAAGTAATTCGCACATATTAAATTGCAAACAAATAGCTAGTTGTAATTAAATTGGAATGAGGAAGTGCAGCACTTTTAGGTTCAACTATTTGATTAATAAAATTAGGTTGGGTGGTTCATTACTATTAGAATATTATTTTAATAATTTACAATAATGAAATCAGAGTGGTGGCTAGTAATTTTGGATGATTGTGCAAGTGCATTGGATATTTAACATTATTGGCAATGAAAGATGAATAAGGAGTATCTCTACTTGGGATGGCTGAGTGGCACGAGTACGATGACTTTCTAGATATATTGAAACAAAGCATCTAGAGGTTATTAGGTTAAGGTTCAAAGTTTGCCTAGTCTAGAACGATTGAAGGATAATACATACAGACCTCTATTTCTTTTTTTTAATACGTGAAACTGTTATGTTAAATGATTAAAAACATGACATAATTCCCAAAATCTTGAATTACATGATTATCATATATATGTAAAATAAAATGTAATTGACACACCTTATAGCCTTAAGACGTAATTGAATGGATTCGGTTTGGACCGAAAGTGATGGTGACTCCGTAAACTTGTCTTAAGAATGGAGAAGAGTTTCTTACTCTTGACCTATAAACTTCTTTATGTGTTATTGATTTAGTTTTTGGAGTGACTTCTTTTGATGGAGAAAGGAGTCTATTTATAGGCAGAGAAAGGACCTTATTCATCTCAAAATAATTGTTATATTAACCATCCATCAAGGCTAATGATTATGTAACAGTTGTAACGGTTGTAACGTTCGTAACGGATTTGCAACATAAACATCCTATTAATGACTAACATAATGAGGATATTATTAATATAATAATACTCAAATAATAATATTCTTACATGTTACACTAACGGTTTCTATGTATTTTTGTTATGAGTACATGGAAGAGATAAATTGCGGTATTTGTCTCACCTGATTAGGGGACTAGAGCTTGCCTATTAACCACTTCGGAAGACAAGCTTTATTTCCAATGAGAATCGAATCTGAGTTGCTTGAAGAGAGCCTGCTGGTACTTTGAACTCTAGTTCTTTACCAGTTGACCTATGGGTAACTAAGGTCATTAGTAATTGATAGTCAAAGTTCAATTTAAAAAAATCAAACGTCAGTTATTTTGTATTGAAGGTAGTAAATAGTAATATACCTCCAATCTAAAAAGAGTGATCTTTTAGAATTTTCACACAAGAAGATATTAAAACATTTCCACAATTACTTCTATACCCTCATTTAAATACATAAATATTTGTGAGTCAATCATTAATATTTAGCTTTAATTAATACATGTAGTGTAAATAAAACAGGTTAAGTTGATAACTAACATGTCATTGGTTCAAGAGCGAACAAAACATTTTTTAAGTTTTTGTTATTAAAAATTAAAAACATCAATTAAAATGAATCAGGAGAATATTCAATCAACTTTTATTTATTTGTGATCGGATCCTAATAATTTTATTAATTTAAAGTCTAAATCCATAATTTATTCAAAAAATTGCAATTAAACTATAATGCTTACTTTTTTATTAAGTCATTAAATGTAGCTTTCCCAATGTGATTTTCACTGATTTACTCTAGTTTCCACAATTTAATGTTTACTTGGTTATTTCACTTGTCCAATAATTACCTGTTTATATGGTCGTTGCGGCTGCATTTAATCATTTAAATGTGATAGATAGCTATATCTATGTTTTCTATAACATGATCATTCAATATTAAGGCATGCTTGATTTGATGGATTACTCATTAGTGGGTAAAATTCACTTTCGTTCTGTTAATTATGCATCTCACTAGTTTCAATTTCTCACAACAAGGGATACAATGTTTAATATCCATCTCATTTTTAAAAAAGTTGAATCGTAATTTTAACGGGCCTATCCCTTTTCTGGGAAATTATGAGCAAGTTTATCACAGTATGTGCATCAGATAGTCAGATGATTTGAGGTTGTCCGTTAACTACTTCCACAACAGATCCTGCCTCATAGGAGACTCGAAACCACGCGATGCAGAAGAGGTAAAACGTGATGCTACTCACCTTAAGCTCTTTACCACTTACTTGTACCCGGGAGCCTTATCCCATTTTTTAGTTGTTCTTGGTCATTTTCAGATTAAGAAAAAGAAAAGGTAATAAAATAATACATTAAAAATATAAAATGATAGTAAACTGAAACTATATCATAATTTAGAAACATAAAAATTACAGTAATTTACTATGCTAAAATGACATCCATTTTGAAACAGAAATTTTAACCTAAAACGACAAGTAACGAATATATGATTTTTTTCGACATAATTGCACAAACAATTATTATTAACACTTATAATTATAATCGTGGAACCAACTATATAATTCACCCTTAAATATAGAGTAGCTAGCTTTATATGCACATCATGAGATGATCCAAAATTACACTTGTTATACAAACATTCTAATGGAATTCATATATTGGTCAACTAACAAATCTTCATAATGTTTTTTGGGATCGAAAAATAATTTTTATAAAGCCAAAGTTTTTCTTAATGATTGCAAAGGTTGGAAAATTTCATATTGCATTTGACCAAAATAATTAAGATAAACAAATTAGCAATCATTCATTCAAATCATTGATAAGATTCTCAAGGTATTTTAATCAACAAAGTACTTTGCATGCGTAAGATTTGGATATGACTTTTGTCTTTAGAATTAGCTTCATAATTAATTAATTATAGCATTATTCAATCACATTAACTACTTTAGCACTTACTTAAAAGTGAAATATGTTTTAGTTCTCCCCCAAAATCTTCTCATGTGTCCATCTTGAAAAAATCAACTTTAACTTGTAAATTCTTATTGAATTGTTAAAATGATGCAGCAACCATATATTATGATATACAAACTCTATATGGTTGTGAGTCGTTGAGATTACAATTCAATTTTTTTCTGATATACAAAATATAAAAGTAAATAATGTTAATTCGATAAGATGAAATCGATTGTGTCTTAATTATGATGATTATGAGTCATGTGATTTAAAATATCTCCTACATGTGTCAGATGTCCTTGACTCGACGAATTGAACATCAAAAGATGTGTCATAGTAACAACCTAGTGAGAGATGATTAAAAGGCACACAACAAAAAGCTAACTCCTCCAATATTTCAAGAAATTATTATCCCCATACAAATTCGAATCTACTATATCAAAACATTTAAACATTTGCATCCTAATTACCTTTAACACTTACTAATAAACTATATCGTAAACAAGTGATTTATAATAATTCATATGAAGAAGAAAGTATTTTACCTAGTATAGTAATATCTTGATTGATAGATTTCGGCACCGATTTCACCGATTACCACTTTGCTTTTATCGGTTTTAGTGACTTGGACGGTCATTTCACAATTTTGCTAATAGTAACGTGAAGATGATAAAACATTCCTTCAAATAAGATTATTATACAATATTTTCAATTAGTTATAGCCTATAGGGATAAATAGTCACAACAAACATTTATTTTTATAATATGTTTTTAATTTATCATTTGTGTTTGAAAACGTATTTATTGACCAATTACCTATAATTTAAAATATTTATTTCACTTTCTTTATTAATTTTGTGTGAGAGGTACATGACTTGTCAGTAAGATTATTTGAATCATCTGATTTAATATATTCTAGGTAAGAGATTAAAAGAGAAGTATGAAATAACACATCCCCAATTTCGAATATAAAATAACGTATTCCTAACACACACTTCACATAAAATTTAAAGCGTGAGGCGAGTTATAGTATATTTTTCAACATAGGTAATCGACAAATACATTTTCAAATATAGGAGGGTAGAAGAACAGAAGCCAAAACAAACTAATGTCCAACTACAAGAATCTCAATTCTTGATTGATGTTCGAGTGTAAATTAGGTGTCACCTTCAATCAAATTGAATTTTTGCTGACAAGAAACCAGCTAATTCTTGAAGTTTCACACGAGCATGTAATGAAAATGAGGGTCATGAACAGTTATCGCTTTCCCATAATTTATATAACACCCCCTTCGTCTTTAAAGAACGAACAATTTTAGTTCTAAACAATCAACTATTTAAAGACGAATGATGTATAGAAGTGTCCAGGATGAATATCTATGCATAGACCATAGATTCTCCAACCCCTATTTTTTTCACTAAAATTCACCACTACTTTTAAGATGGTCAAAGTAGGTCCTAGCTCATGCCATTACCATCTTTTCTATTGTCTTTACTGATCATTGAATATGAAATTCACAATATTATCCCAAACATAAGAAAGTGAAAAAACAATCATTGTCTATTGCTCCTATGAACATGACGAGTGTAGAAACTAATTGGAACTCGATATTTGGTGCTTACTATGTAACAAATATGGCTTTATCATGGACATGGTGAGCGGTTAAGCTCAGCATCTGCATAAAGCTTTTAAGTTTTGCCATGGTAGTACTTGTCTAGGAGCTTCTCTGAATACTCACCGAAAGTAAGAGAACTGTTGGATGGAATTCTCTGTAAAAGGAACGAGTACATTAACATTCTAAGCCTACATCGGTAATGCCAAATAATCGAGTTCTCATCAAGCTATCATTCCTTGTGCGAAACAGGACATATGTCCTTGAAATTTCTTAATATAAGTAGATCGTGGATATTGATGGAACATTCGTTTGATTAAAACTAAGTTGTTCCTGTTGAAATAGTACCAAAAGCTCTCATTATATTGTTCGGTAAAGTTCGTCTCATTTTGAAAAGCTTGGTAGATTTTTTAACATTTAATGCACACTCATATTTTTTCTGCAACAATTCAGGATAATTAAGACAAACCTCCTGATGAATGCCCACCACCTCTGGAAAACTAAGCTTTTCATCCCTGCAAATATTGAAATAGAGAACTCCTATTAGCAAGCATAAAGAATATTTATTAAGGTAATACGTTCAATTGCAGGTCTCAAATAAGCTGTTACATAGACTTTATCAGTTAATCAACTATTTTTACGTCATCTGTAGAGCTTATTATGGTGGGCACATTTAAGGCTTCAGTACTTTGTTGGTCTCTTGTATGAAGTCGATTATTATCACCACATTTGTAGTCAGCATGGGTTTTATTATTCTTCCACTTATCCTGTAGTGAGTAAAACTTTTCTTCCATGAACATCTTCTGTTTAATATATATGATCGGAAAAATTAGAGTTTCCATTTTCATTTTTTCTCTTCTTTTTCGTGAATCAGCCATGCATATAAATTGATAAATAGAGTAATACATTTCTGCAACAGCCATTAAGTTAACTACACGATCTTCTAAAATGAGAATGCTAACACTCGTATAAATACATTGCTCCTCTCTTCTCAGATGAACTACCACTAATGTCTAAGAGCAATTACAGACTTGATACTACTATTCACACACCAAGAGTACCTTATCATTTAAAATAAAAGTAAGATTCAGAGCAACAAAATTGGTAATAAATACCAGTCAGGCTGCATGAACAATGCGAATGTGGACCGGTCAATGCCAGATGCTGTCTCCACTTTTGGTGCCTACAGTAGAATAAGCTCTGAAAAGGTTAATAAAGGACACATGCATAATACAAGAAGAGGTCTGGTCATTCAAGGCAACAATCGCTTCAGTGAAGTTTTCAAAGATTCTTGGTTCTGAATTCCTGATATATCTTATATGGAGCTAATATTTGCTAAAGAAATACTGTATATACTTCACTGTTACAGAGTCTGCAAATTAATATTCATTTAGTAAAAAAACTTTTCCACAAAAAATAAAGGTTCCAGAATAACATGAGCTGGGCATATCAGGAAGGGCCAGGGGTACAGGATATATGATATTTATTGCAAACATGTTGCACTGAAGACATGGAATTTAAATAGAAAACATCATGAATCTTTAAAGGGCAGAGCCAATACCCGAACACAATGTGGAGTAGCACACAGCTGGCCTCTTGATAGTATCTCGGTTGTTTCTCCAATCTGATACGCTATTTCATCTTCCCCATATACCACCTTATAAAGAAAAAAACATTTAGAACTTCATTAACTATATCAATCTAGACCATAAGTAGAATCAGGAAACTACCTTTTTCTGTTTGAACCATACATGAGTACTTGATGTACATATGGGATATGGAGATATGACCAATTAAATTCAAATTTTGTAACAACAATACTAGTTGATCTAAAAAATCCCTAAATCCGAATTCGTAGTTCCATATATCTCTATGCAGTCTTAGTTCTTGATACAGTACAATAATGACAAATACTCTTGCTTGATGTGCAAGAACATGCCCCATAGACACATCCAATAGGTGCACAAAAAGACCTTCAAACGGATCGGCCATTTGGAACGACGTCCAGAGTCCAGGGTCTAGCTTATGGCAAAATATTGAACATCTGGAATCTCCTAGGAAGAATAACCATAGAAGTTGCAACATTACATCCATAAAAGATGCTAACACTGAATATCAAGATTTATTATACTAACGAACTCCTGGATAGTTTTTCGTTGCAAGCAAAAGAACAATGTACCTTGACTATTTCACCGGTGCGATTTCTTATATAAAGGCCAGCAGAGGGGTCAGGACAAGGTGTTTCTTGAGTATCTCTTGTAAACATGGCACACGTAAGTCCTACATTGTAAGTTTGGAAACCAGACAGAGTAAAAAAATGAGGACTGAAGATTCACAGGCATATATTGTTGCTAGTGAGAAAAAGCATAGAGATCACATGTATGAGTCAACAGTCAGAACAATCTATAACATCATAATGGGATATTAGGATAACTTACCGGTAAGGGAACCGTGGTCAGTATGCCACCCACACCAAGACGACATCGAATGATCTTGGTCACTGCTGCTGGAGAAACAGGATGTAATTCAGAATTCTTTATGATGGAATTTTTATACTACAAGTGTCTTCAGTTGTTGGAGATACTAGTTCAAGATTAATTTCACAAGGCCATCGATACGACAATTATACACATTGAAATCAGCACTTAATATGTAATACTATAACATGCATATTGAACGTTAAGAAGCAGAATTTCTAATGACTTAGGGTCAGATGGCATAGAATGATCAGAAAGAGCTCCTTCCATGTCAAATATAGATATTAAGCAGCATAGTGTTCAATGTGGTGAAGCATACCTATTTTGGGTAGGAAAATAGTAAAGCAAACGACCTTTATGACATCTAGAATGAAGTAAAATCCTCTCAAGACCTTCATCCTGACACACTTCCCTCTGCTTTGATACTGCATATTAACAATGAAAGTTAAAATGGATCACAACTAATCACCATTTAAAAACCACATGAAAATACTATAAATACTCATCAAGCAGCAGAAGTCGAGCCTATAGATAAGGCTAGAGAAAGACTATTGCGACATTTCAGATGGAGGTTTACAGATAAAAGCTTAGAAGAAGGCCTTAAATTGAGACAAGGTACCAGACTAGAGCTACTTTTTGTTTTAATATGATGGATAACTTTAATCTTGCGCACTTCCCTACTTCCTCAAATATCGTGTGAGTTTTTCTCTCTAGTTTCAGACTCATGTCTTTGCCTAAGGACTTCAAACTTGAACTTCGTTGCTTTAGGTGAAAGTTAGGTAAGGTTTTCCTTAATAAACTTAGTATTGTCAACAACAAATAAAACTTAGTTTAACACATCGTAGATACGATTAGAGAGCATTTTATCAACAAATAATAACTGGGAAAAAATATTCTACCATAACGATCACAATGATATGCCAGAAGCATCCCAACATCCAAAATCAGCTTCCCTAAAGACTTGAACGCTACACATTCAAACAAGCCAAGTTCATCATAAGCTTCATAAAATGTAAATGAGTAAATAAATTAACATGGATCTAGCACTTCCTAAACATTCTTATCACGAAAAACTGAAAAGCACAATTTAAAAATGGAAGGACCCTACACCAAGAAGGGTCATTCACTTTACTGTTTATTAAATATGGTTTCCATTCTGCCAGTTACTTAAGCAGTAATATTGTAACAAATAAATTGTTAAACTAATGAGGGATAACAGATTTTAACATCAACAGTACTTTACTACCATAATGCACATATTAATCAACTAGGATATTTTTAGTTGATACTAGCTTCACGTATTAAATATAATGGATCTTACACTTCTGAAACATAGTCACTCAATTACAGTCATGCTAATCTTGTCTCAAAAATATGTTACATACGGCTATATTTTATAATCAAAAGACCAAGAAATCCTGATTAAGGCTAATATATGCTTGAAAAGAGGAGGGAGAAGGGCAATTAAGAACTATGTACTCAGGTACTCTGGTTATTGTTCATGGCATTGTTCTTGTATTAAAAAGTAAACTGATAGTTCACCCTTTCATTTACTATTTGTGTTTACTGAGTACTTGAGAAGTACCTGCTTCTAGTTCAGGCAGATCCTCGTGTGGCCAAATATTTTTCCCACAATATGATGGATATCTACAAGAACAAAAAGACTAGTAAGCAAAATGTATTTGATGAAGGCCTGAAAGAACCAAAAGAATTGTGTGCAACACTATGCCAAGTATTTAATTGAATCAAGCTAACATAAAAAAATCAACCATTTATATGGTTATAGCTGAATAAATTATAATTTTTGAGTCATACCGGAGTAATAATTATCTCTTCAGTACTTACTGCTGAATAAGAGAGGAACTAGTTGTAGGTACATCAATAATCGGATTTGCATAAAATGATCCTTTCATTGTATCTGCAAAGCTAATCCCACGAAGAAATTAACAGCTTGAAAATATATTCTGAAGAAGAAATAATTCCATATGACTTGCATTAAGACCAAGAAACATTATTTCAACAGCCACCTATTGAAGCCTAATCAGTATAATTTCTACACATTACTCCAATTATGACAAAAAAATAAATTTATTTAAGCTTTAATTAATAGTTTTCTACTTCTGCGTATTCTCCAGTGGCCACTACAGGGCACTCGATACTTTAGTATGTATAATTTGAAAGACACGCATATTATTATTCTAGATAGAGGTTCATTAGGAAGATGCTTTCATATTTGTTTGACAATCCTATGTGAGGGGCATAAATGCAGGGCTCATATCAGCAACAAGTCTTTTGTATTCTATATCCACATCATAAATTACCTGGTTTTCCTGATTCAAGCTTTTCTTTCCCATGACTCCACCCAAAGTTGTATCTGTTATCCCCAGGGTAGGTCAAAGGATGTCAGGGCATCGAAAATAAACAACACTAAAGAAAGAACCGTTCTCCTAATTTGCAAGCTACCTACCTTGACAGGTAAATAATAACGAATGTGGTCGACGTCATCTAAATGTAATATTATATGCTTATAAGTTAACTAACAGGATAGGGGAAACGTAAACCAAATGAACCAAGATTTAGTAGACTATATGAATACAACGTCTTTGTCAAGGTCTATCAGCAAATCAATAGGTGGTGAAAAATATGTAAGAAAATGCTAAAAATAAGGAGATAGGAAAATATGTAAGTTTACACTAGTCCGGTAAGGTAACGATGGAAAATGCTAAAAAGAAGGAAATAGTTAATTATGCTTGCAGTTTTCTATAAAAAATGACGTTATTCAAATAAATGTGGAGGAATTATTTTATATTATTATATATTCCAAGTCAGTTCATGGAAAATATCCATGTGCTATTACAGGTACATACACATGAAAATATAACTGTACATATTGCATACCTTGTATCAGGATCTTCTAATTTATTTTTCACATGTTCAGGAAGATGGGCTAATCTGATAAAACATTGATTAGCCATTTGCATATCAATAAGAAAAATCCGTAGGCTCATAACAATGTCAAAAAATGTCAGTATTATTATCAAAAGTAACTTATTCTGAATTCAAGAACTTGATGTGAGAATATAAACCTCGGTGCAAGTTGAAGAAGACCTTTACGTAATAAGGAATAACCAGGTACCTGTAGATTCCACAAAATAAGCCTAGATTGAGATATACAAGCAATACACATATTGATATAAATATGTTATATGAACATATGTTAAAATGATATGACAAAAAAATACTCCTATAGACATGCTACAACAGGTACATGTTACAATCATAAGCTAGCCTACAGTCGAACACCATTACATGCGGAGAACACTTCTTCAAGTTTTTCATTTGGCATTGACATACGATTGTATGCACACAACTTTTAGGTATATATCACAACATAACAGACAGTTATAATGATAAAGAATGCATTACGTCTGAGATCGACAAAATTCCAAGACCATTAGGCCCAAAACCGTCTTCAATCTTCTGCGCTAAATCAATCTTCCTGTCCTATACAGAACAATTCCATAACAAACCCAATACATTAGTAACTCGGGCATTATTACTCTACATCATACAATTTAAGATCGCCTCCACAAGAAGTCAGTAATACAATAATTCTTAATAAAGTATTATCAACCTACGTCACTATCTTATTTATAGTTCATATCACAATAATTCTCAACCACTCCCAAATTCGATCCCTTGAGCTCAAGCAGTAGCTGAACTAGGTGTTTCAAAGTGACTGTAGGTGTTTAAAACACTGAAGTATATTCAAACATAAATTAAATGTTTCATTGATTTTTTCTTTATATATATAATTTATTTATTTTTTCAAAAAAGTGTTGTTCGAACAGGCACGAACAAAGCTCAAGGGTGCTAGCTCAACCGCTAGACCATTTGATTATCTCACCTACATTACTATCATCATTATAATTCCAATTGGAACATGAATGTATGTTAATTGTCATAATTGAAAAATCAAACTTTGCCAACCTTTAGCAATGGAGGAGTATAAAAATTATAATTTTGATTCAATTTACATTTTGACAACCTTTAACAATAAGCTCCGTTACGAATTTCCCTAACTTCGTCTATCAAAATAAATAAAATTGACAATGATTTTGACGTGGAGGTAGGTTAAGAGGCGATTAAAAGAGAATAAAATTGTGAACTGACCTTGAGTTGTTGATATGTAATCGTAACTGTTGGGAGTGTAGGAGGCTGAGTTTGTGGCTCAGAAGAAGACGACGACATTGACGAACTAGACGCCGCCGCCGCTAGGAGAGTAGTTTGGGGCGGAAGACGGCGGAGAAGGGGTCGGATTCGGTGGCGAGAGGCTCAGAATTCGAATAGAAATTGAAGATTCTAATTGATTCGAGGAATAAATTATTAGGAAGTCAATATGTTTGACTTTTATTTGCTTTTGGGGGGAAGCGTAGATGATGTGGCTTGCACGGAACAAAACCCCCAGCCCCCAACGTGTACGTTATGGAAATGTTCTCATCAAAGCAACTTATCATACTATATAATCTTCTCGGATCTTTTTATATATCTCATGTTTAATGTAGATATAATATAAACTAGTACTCCCTCGTCCCTAAAAGATTGATACATTTTGACTTTTGGTCGTCAACAAAATACAATTTAAAACATAAATATCTCTTATTATACATCCGAAAAAATTATAAAAAATTGATATTTCAAAAATATATATTGAGACGAAGCTAAAAGATCCCACATAACTATATTATTTCTTATCATTTAATGAGAATTCTCGATTAAATTTTTTAAAGTTTGACCACCAAAAGTCAAAATATATCAATCTTTTAAGGACAGAGACAGTATATTATATTTTCTCTTGGTGATAAATGTATTTTTCTATTCAAACAGGGAGATAGTTAATTTGCTAGATGCAACCATGGGTTTACTAGAAAGAACATATCGAAGTTTTTTTGGAAGGACAATCGGATTGATAAATCTTGTCTTGTTTTGGAGAACAATTTTATCAGCTTTCTCTATGGAAGAATTTGACTTATCCAACTTTTGTAATAAGACTTCAGGTACTTTTGATGCCTCTTATGTTTTTTGTCATAGGTACAATGGAGGAAACCTTATTTTACCGTCGTAATTTATTTTATCCTATCTATAAAAGAAAAAACACGAGTACGCTACAGCCTATAGCTATCCATAATGTTCAAAATTAGAACATTGAAATATTTGAAATTCCTAAGGCTTCAACTGTTCCAATTATGGGAATGCAGATTTACCCATTACTTGTTCATGACAAACGGCAGAATATAGCACAACATTACTCGTACAGTCGTACTAGTCATCGATATCTTATTGCCTAAATGAGAACATGTTACACTAGAGAGCCTCTTATTATATAATCAAGTGGTACATAAGTAAGGCAGACGCTAACCGATTCCCATAACAGCTATATAACAGAATGCAGCAAGCTCAAATACTCAACTCCTCTTCCGCGCTTAGTGGCTCGAACACAGCTTCCACCTCTCTCATATTTACTTCCTCCAACGTAGAAGGATTCCATTTCGGGTTCTGCCAATCATTGACCAAGAAGCAGTAAGAAACTAGCGAAATATAATGAACTACACAAGATTGTTCATTCGGATTCAGGGCACTGGCAATTACACCAGAGTTTTAATTTCTATAACTTTAGTAGTTTGAGGTATATTTTGGTTATTCAATAATATATACATAATTTCTATATGCAGCGACAAATAATGTGTTCGAGGATAGTTATTGACTCGTATTCCATTTGTTAAAAGGACTCATTCACTTGCAACAAGTCAACAAACGAATCTGAATATAATTTGGCCACTAGTTAAGTTGTATATTATTTAATAAATAGTAACTACATATTGAATTATGTGGATCTAACCTGATCTTTGTCAACCAAGACAGCTCGGACGCCTTCAATAAAATCATTCCGGAGACACGATCTTAAAGCAATACGGTATTCCGTCTTCATCACACCACCCAACTGATACAAGATATAATGGAGTAAACTTGGAGAGTCATGGTTAAGAGGGAAAGACTGTTTTAGTTATCTTCAAAGAGAAATGGGAAAGCATATTATCATAATAAAAATGACAAATATTACCGTAAATAACTCATCACTCTTTTCACGAGCAGATGCAACTCTACCGAAATGCCTTTGTGTGAGGCAGAGAGAAAAAGGCGCACCCTTTTTAATGCCTTGTAAAGCATCCTTAGCCCACCCTGCCACTGCATTACAAGAATATAAATTCAGAAGCACAAAAGAAACAAAGAGCAAATATGTTAACAGACCAGGGAATGGGGAGGGGTGCGTCCACTATATCGATCTTTACCTAAAGTGTCAGCACTATGTTGATGATTTTCCAGTTCTGCTACTATCTCCTTAATGGGTTTACTACCACCAAAGGTAGAAATTATCCGCGGCAAAAGCAACTTAAGAGTGGGTTCTGACTCAGGCTTAGAGCTGTATTTCTGCAGTAGTGCTGAGATATCGTGATGAGGATCCTCGGAACTACATGAACGATAACTACATCAGAAAAACCTGATAAAACAATCTAAACGAGGCTGATACTTATAATAGATCCATCAAAATTATGGAGCAATCTCATGTTTCTTAAAATGAAATGTCATATTGATCGACAAGAGCCACCATATGCAATGTACATCCTCTGAAAATAGTCCACAATTGATTTACAGATTTTAGTAGCAAATCAGTCAGAATTAGGAAGACTTACGATTCAACAAATTAAGCGAACATAAAGGTCACTGCAACTACAAACAAGAATGATGAAACTTACAAGTCGCTCGAAAGGATTTCCTCCTTCAATGGAGGCAAGTTACCAGAAGGTACATAGTGTGTGCCAAGTCCCACATACAGAGCATCAGCTGGGGATGATACCCTATTTCCAGTCAATCCAAGGTAAGCACCTGCAGCAACAAAATGTTTTGAAGAACTAAAACATAGGAACTATATAGCACTCCTACTTATATGAGGTGGCCAGACACCTTTTCCAATCAGAGTTAGAGTTGGCAAGAAACCATAAGTAAGACCAATTTTACATATGCACAACAACAACCGAGAAGATCCTTCAAACTTTCTAGCTATAGAGGAACAGTACTACTTGAGAATTAACTCCATACCTACTGCACCTTCTCCTGGGCTTTTTGCCGCTATATAAGCAAAACCAACATCAGGAAATAAACCAATCCCGTTCTCTGGCATGGCAAGAACAGTTTTCTGGCCATAATCATTATAGAGAAGTGTAAACGAGAATGCAAGTTATATTAGATATTTACAATAAAGAAAGAAATGCTAATATATAATCGGAAAGGCGTACCTCAGTGATGATCTTATACCGACCATGACCAGAAAGACCAATCCCGAACCCCATAGTGATGCCATCCATGAAGCTGATATAAGGCTTCTTATATCCAAATATTTTGCATATCAAGGAATATTCTGCTCCAAATACCTGAAAAAGAACATTGCATCAACACAATCACAGAAATTTCATATGAAAATAGGAAACAAATGAAATCCTTATGCAACAAAAAAACGCGGTTTAATTAGATATAATCAATTAGCTAAATCAAATTGCTCTCCTGGCATGAAGAAAAGTGCTAAAGAACCAGCTAGATAGGTCAAAGAATAAAATGAATAGTACATTACATAAACCATAAGACTAAAATCAAAATTAGACTTTCTTTCTGGTAGTTATCTGCTTGATATCAAAACTTGCAGAATTGCAGGTAAAACAGAAGTTTGAGATTGTTAGCTCTAGCAATCATTCACACTTTTCCTATATCCTACTTCTCAAAGTGACACTATTTGCCATAGTATCAATGAATTATGAACTAAATCCTAATACATATTGCTACTAGAAAACATCATCGAAGAAGCAAAGATTCATGAAACAAAACTTTGTAGCACAAGATCCTGTGTCACGAGCGAAAACCTTCTGTACGAGAGGTGTACTTTTATCCTTTTGAATTTCAGCAACCACCCCCTTGATATCCATCCCTGCATTTGAAGAAATTGAAAGAACTCAAAAGACAGCCAACAAAAATGAGACAACTCTCCCATAGATTTTCAAATAACATCTCATGTACCAGCTGAAAAGGCACGGGGAGAGCATCCCTCCACTATAACACATTTGACTTTAGGATCCGTTTCCCATTCATCAAGAAATCTTTTGTATTTGACATCCATATCTGCAATTCAATAATAAGCTAAGTACATGACGACAACTACTTCATACACCAATTATTGAGTAAACTTCCTCTATAAATCTTTATTTCCCAATAGGTATGGTACAATTACATCCATATTCTCAGTTCTGAGAGATACGTGGTTTCTTAGCCGAGCAAAGAAATAATCAATCAATTACGATCTACGTTGAGTTTCTACAAGGCTACAATAGTTGAGAACTACTTGAATGAGGACTAAAACTCAACCAATTCCTCTTAGGATACCCTATATAGTGTGCGTGATCACTACTGGTTCAATACAATGCTTCCCGCAAGCTCCTAACAGCAACTGCATCATTATGTTATAGATACAGATCTAGAAGATGAAGAAAAACTAAGTTCAATCAACTCCTCCTACATTATAAATACTTCGTGTCACACTTTCAGCTTTTCCATCATAGCCAATTACTCCTTTCTCAAACAATATTACTACTTGACATACGACAATCGATCCATCAACACCATATATATACACAATTTCATGAATAGTCGATCATTTATCTTGGCACATTTCCTCTCTTTGATTTACTAAAATCATATATTCATTTCAAATAAAGGACACCCATTACTCCCTCCAACCGAGAACATTGTACAATTCAAATATGTGATTGTATAACTAAAAGTACTTTTAGACATGTTAACATTTGGTATCAATATATTAGATGCTACTACCTCCATTTCAATTTAATATGAGCCTTTGACTTACCAATTAAAGTCACTCAATTTAGCACGAAACTAATCATATTCATATACCCGACCCAGTCTTGGTTTGCTTTGCTTTGCTTACAACATAATAACACACAGAAACTTGTAGAACTATATGATCGAATTTCATTAACATTCTAATACAAAATATAACCACATTTATTGATTCAAAACTAGTTGACTAACTATTAAAGGAAACTTCCAATTAAATCGGAAGCCAGTGAATAGTGTTTTTAGTGCATTTCACTAATAACATACTCAAATTTATGTATACATCAATTAAGTCTACATAACTAACTAATTTGACCATTTAAATAAATCTGGAGTTGACATAGAGGTAGCATTTTCAACTCATTCCATCCTTAAAAGATCTTCAGTTTTTTATTTTAGCGATTAAATGTATCTTCTTCTTTTTTATTAAATTAACGATAAAAGTATAAGTACAATAATATTACAAATAAATAACGAATACAGAAATTACTAAATTAGAATGAAAAATAAGACAACTGTCTCAAACGAGACTTGAACCGAGACCTCCTACATGGAAGTTGGTCGGATGCCACTAGCCTACTGAGCCATCAACAGCTAAATGTATCTTAAGAGGCTAAATAACATTTTCTGACACATACATAGTTTCGGTCGAACGGGCCGAAAAGATTATAAAAGTTTATGGTACCTAAATTCATAGCGTTGAGAGCTTTAGGACGATCGAGAGTGATGATTGCGACTCCATTAGGATGGACGATTCCTTTGACAAATTCATCGGCCATGGTCGAGAAACTGCGGGAGGTGTAAAACGACGTCGTATTAGGGGCAAAAGTGAAATGGGTTGTGGTGATCTTAGGTGAAAGTAGCTTAGTAGTTGAAGTAGAAGTAGAAGTAAAGAAGGTTCGCAACATAAACATTTGATCAAGAGCTTGAGTAGGAAAGCATTGTACTCTTTAAATCCGGGAAATCTGAAAGTGTAGAAAGAGATACTTTAATTAAGTTGGGGTAAAATAGTTATTTTATACCAATCTGGAAAATGTGATATTTTAAGAAATCGTCCTGTGTAAAATTGGTATGTTAGAGCATTCACATCAGATGTCTCATAAAATATTATTTAAATTAACCTTTTTTATTCCTTTCTTAAAATTGGGTGTCAGTATTTAATATTACACAAAAACTAGAATTCTTATTTCATTCCTCATATGATTAAATAGAGAAGGAAAAGTTGATGAATGAAGAGAGAAAAGAGAATAGAGGAGTGTTGGAGGTTCCCAACTTTTACACCATTAAATAGAGGAGTGTAAATTTAATGATGGGTCCCATTTAATATGAGGAGTCTAGAAATGACATTTTTTTGTTGTATTTACATATTCCCGCCCTTTATATATGCTAAGAGGAAATATAAAGAAGCTACAAATAATGCTCTTATACACTGATATGCACCCGGACTTCGATGATTTTAGCACTGAAATTATAATTATGCCTCCCATTTATAAGGATAGTAATTAAGAAAAATTTTAGAAGGGGTAAAATAGTACTTTTCACTTCTAAGGAAATTATTTTGGTGTGAATGTGTTTCCGTGTGTAAGAGCACTCACATGATCACATCAGTCCCCTTACCATTTTCCTTAAAATACATTTATAACTGTCACTTTTCTATCTTGGGATTTTACTTTTCAATGTCTACTTTAGCAGCTTTCCTGTTATTCACTCAAATTGGATAAAATATAAAGAAAAAACTTGGTAACCGCAATATACACACTGTGAATATTACACCATTTGGGAGAGTGTGTAAATTTATTTAAGGGACCCAACCAATTTTAGAAGAACATATAAAATATCTTTTTCACAGTTTTAATTTTTCAGCCCCTAAAATAACTTTTAAGGGGACTGATGTGAGTGCCCTAGGAGCATTCATCTGAGTTTCCTTAACTATTTTTTAAGAAAATTCGCTCAAAATATACAATTTTTTATTTTTTGAACTCATATTTTTAAGTTTGCTTTTTAGCAAATTTTCTATTGTGTTATTCCAGACTTAAAATATAGAAATGACAAATACCTCAATGAAAATTCAGGATAAAATTAAACTTTTAAGAAAAGTAAAAGGTAATATACTAAATATGGGCATTCAGTTCTTTTTGATAAAATATTTATATATGTTGGATGTTTAATTATTTTCGTTTTTATATATAATTGAAAAGGTAAAAAAAAGTGAAGGGAGTAAAAAAAGATAACTTCAATATTTGGAGAGTATAAATTTCAGGGCGAACAAGATGAATGAATAATTTTATTGACGCTAATCTATTTTAAGGAATTTGAAAAGGCAACATTATTTATTTTTAGTAATTTAAACTCCTAGCATATGTTTTACAATGTAAATTGTCGAATTTATTTTACTAATATTAGAACTATAGAGATTTCAAATATACAATTTTGATTTGGATCAATATATATGAATTGTGATATAAACTTAAAATATTATAATTTGATATATGTTCAATGAGAAAACAATAACACATTAAAAATATTTGGGTTCAAAATTTAAAAATTCAATATAATAACATAAGATTGTGGCCCTTCTTTTTGAGTGTTCGCTAGTTATTTTATGAGTTATAAATTGTTTCATGTTTTACAAATAGCACGAGATAGTTATTAAAGTACAAACATACGTACACAGTAAAAAATGATAAAAAAAAGAACTCCAAGCACATCTCCCTTTTAATTAAATGCCAACATGCAATTTCTCTGGGGAAATTTGATAACTTAACATAGTTTAGGGACAATTGAGAAATGCTCAAAATAATTTAAGGAATATTTAAAACATTGAAGAGTTCAATAAACAATTGAAAATTTGAGCGTAATTTTAAAACCTACTCCGTATATAACAAGTCTATATAAATTAACATTGGTGTCCAAATGACCAAATTGTATTGTTTAACATGTTGCAACTTGAAACTATTCAAAGAATGAGACCCAAGTTAACGAACCGGTCTTGGAGGATGAGTTCGCCCTAGACCCTTCAATGGGCTCAAGCGCCCACTAACCTACCACACGCCGATTCTAGCCCACCACAAATTCGTGCAAATATTCAGCCAAGGTCCGATTCGAGGCCCCTTAGGGAATTGAATCTAATTATTGTTCATTCAAATACAAGATCACTATAAATTTTGTTAACAATAATTAAAGGGAGTTTCAAATCTCTAATACTTGATTACAAGATTTTATGAAACATAATCGATGTTTAGTTCTTGAAATTAAGTGCCTCCAAGAATGATCTACACCAATGGATTTCTCTGTAAATCCGGACATTATACTAGAACAATCAAGTGAGTTCTAGGTCATAGGTTCAAGCCTTCAAAGATGGGTTTGATTGTAAATTTTATCCTAATTTAAATTATTCTGTTACTTAAAATGTTCTTCTTTTTTTTTAGAATTTGGCCTCTTAGTTTTTTTAAAAAAAAACTGACCTCCCATTTGTTTTCATCTTGGTTTAGTCTGTATTTAGAAGAACAAAGTCGGAAGAGAAGAAACACTTGAATGGGGTCACTTGGCTTGGAGTTGTCATAGCCATTTCCTTTATCACTAAAATAATCATGCAAAATCTCATTAATCTGAGGTTGATAGTAATATGCACCAACTTGTCATGCGTGTGGGGAAGTTGCATAAGGTTGAAAATGATATTTCTATTTTATTTTTAATTTTATCGAGTATTTTTTATTTTAATAAAATGACTCGCAAACGGTAACATACATAACATTTATTTTTTCCCCTAAGTACATGTTAAAAGTAAAGTTTATTAGGTGTCAACAAGACATTTTTCGCAAGTTCAATTACCTTTGAAATAAATATAACACTTCAGGTGATGACATGAAATATTTACTCGAATTTTGTGTATCAAAATGAAAAATAATCGCAATACGATAACACTCAAATCTATCTAATTGTATATGGGCCTATGCTGCTATGCACATGCAAGTATGGAAAGTAGTTTTCAGCATACACCTCCCAAGTCCCAAAAGTTAAAATTGCAACCTACCAAAATGCTCACATAATTATCCAACATATGTCTAATCATCAAAACAAGGTGGATCGGGAGAGGGCTTGCTTGAGTCGTCGTTTAGAATCCCTTTGAGTGCTTTGACTAAGTTTTTTATTTGATAAATGACTATTTTACAAGTAATAATGAAATTTATAAATAGAGAATATCGAATGATCTAGTAATTAGGAGGTCTTTTAGTAGTTTAGAAGTTCCGAGCTCGATTGCTATTGTGAGGACCGGTGGGTGGTATTTTTAGTAAAAAAATAGAAAAAATAATGAAATTTAATATGACATGTTTAGTGTAGATAGATTTCATATTGTTTGGAGAAGCTTTTTTGAGTTGTATAAAGGATAAAATAACTTTTAAGAGCATGTTCAATTATATTACTATCTTTAATTTTAAAATATGAAGAGATTTTAAAATATAAAGAGATGATAACATAAATTACTTAGATCAAAATGAAAAAAAAAAATTGGAGTAAAAAAGTTAGAAAAAGGTTCTAAGTTATTAGTACTTTCCAAAAAAAAGTTATTGTTCTACTTTTTCACCTTATTTTGAGTCAAACACTTATGTTTAGCAAATTCCACCTATAAATGAAGTTTTGACTAAAGAAAAGAAAAATAAAACACCCTCTTAATCAGTTAAATTGTTGGATAAATTGAAGTGGTGTGAATGTAAATTGTACATAGAATTCAGGTCTGACGTGAACGATGAATATTATCTACCGATCCATCTGAAACTAAAGTCTCTAATGGTGAAAATTTTAAATAAAATTGTCATTCATCAATTTAGTTAGGTGAGTTTATACATTGTATTCTATGAGTCGTAAAATAGCAAGTCAAACAACAAATATCAAGCCTATCTAACCCATTTATTAGACCTGACTTTTACTACAAATACATTGCACAACAACATCTCAGCTCTGCTGTATTTATGCTAATATTTAGTACAATGCGTACTTCTTTTGTAGTAATTCACTGCCTTCCCCAACTTCAATTTATTAGCAACTACCGCATACATGGCGGTAGCAGTACTAGAATGGGTGATCTCTTAAAAGTCCTCGTGTTGTATTCTTTTTTAATATCTTTTTTTTTCTTGTATCTTTTCGAAGCAACGAGTGACGGACCGTTAAAATTACGGTTCAACGTTTTTTAGTGAGTGACTTCTACAAGGATTTCCTCCATCACATTTGTCTCGACTTAGATGCGATAGTAGATTAGCTATATATTTTATTGGGCTAAAATAGCCGTAACAATCACTTATATTTATCGAATATTACATTTCATCATGTATGTTTCACACTATCCCCAATCAATTATCTATTTTTTAATAGGTTTTAGTCAATCATCGGTTTCGTTGTCACACTGTTAAGTATGTAATGCGAAGAACTCATGTGTTTGACATAATATAGTTTACAATTTAATAACTGCAACGATAATCAGTTGAAACTTTTTGAAAGTTATGTTATTGAGTGATATAGTAAGATATATATAGATGATACAGTGGTAATATTTGATAAACATGGATGGCTGTTACAATCATCATCCCTATTTTATTTGATATTATCTATAATATTTTGTTAATATCTTGACACGAAATTAATTTAATTGAACTATTTGATTTTCCAAAATCAAACAAGATATGTACCCCTGTATTAACGAGGTGTGTCGGAGAATAGTACATGGATGTTCCACATATCATCTACTTCAAATCAACCAATTTCAAAACAATTAAGGTACACAACTTTACATAGAAATGAAATATAGTACATTCTATATGATATTAATAATAGCAAATCGAGGAGGGGCAACACTATACATACATCAAAACAATGTTTTTTTACCCGAAATTACTATTTTGCTCCTCTGTAAAGCTTCTTCGAATACTATACTTGCAAATAGAGAGTCATAATTGTCATTTCACTCCCAAAAATCAAGAGGAGGAAGTGGTCCAAAACTGTGCATACTTGACTACTTTTGAGACACTCTCCAACACCTCCAAAGGAATGATGTCTCCAATCACCACTACCATTTTGGTTTCCAGATCTACTTCGTATGAAGTTACACCTATTAATATTCCATCAATATTTTAATTAATTTAAAACATTATCATTAAAAGATACCATTACATCTTCATCAATCAATGCACATTTGATGTTTCATTGTAGTAACTTCTTTAATTAATTAATTTTATCCTGTTCCAAAAAAAATTGAAACCCTCAACTTAAAATTATGACATCTTTCAGTCATGGGTTCAGAGTTATTCACGAGATATGCCTTTGTTAGTCAGGACGCTTCGATTTTCTGTACACCACTTTAATTTAAGAATCTAATCCCACAAGGATTTGAAACCACGCTAAATGAAGATGCAATGGGGCCACAACAACACCAAGACTTTTTACCAGCTGAGCTATGCTGCGGGGCAATTCTATCCAATTCCATTTTAATTATCTATTGTCAAAGTGTGAAATCGTCAGACTAACGGTCCCCACACACCCCTATACTGGAGTACACAAAAGAGATAAATTACGGGATATGTCTAACTTATTCGGAGACTATAACTTTCCTTTTAACCACTTCAACATAAAGTTCGCTCTTAATAAGAATCAAATCCACATGGTACGAAGAGGCAAGACTACTGATATTTAACACTCTAATTCTTTAGTGATATAGGTATGCTGAACGACAATCCTTCTCTGTCTTTAGTTGCATATGTTGTCTATCTAGTAGAAAAATATTTTTATGGTAGAGATTTGTTCAATAAATAATCAACCCAATCTGAATATTGAATTAACTTGATTATGTCTTACCTTCCATTTTCGAAATATGTTTCTGTACTTTTCTTGCGCAACCATTGCAATGCATTGAAACTCTTAACACCACCATCTACATCAAATTAATTATTTCGAAAAAATTAAAATAAATATTAGTAAGGATGTACTCATCAAATACCAAAAATGCTAATAGTAATTAGACATACAAATGATAAAACATTTTTAAAGGGGGTAAAATCTCGTGTTGGAGTGATAAACAGGTAAATCGAAATAAAATCGAGTATTATTATTACCTTAGGCTTCAACTGGGAAGCCAGAGTTAGAGGTCCAGAAATAACATCTTTCACTTTTACCAATTGGCCAACTTTTTCATCACTTGCAATTAATGGTTTTTCTTCAAACTCATCTTTGATTCCACAATTGTTATTACCGTTGAAGCAAAGACAAGAACCTGTGCCCCCACCAACAAAACTGAAACAATCTAAAACTCTGCTAACACTGAGCTTCCCCATGCCCCCTTCTTGACTCTTCGACACAAAAACTATACACAAGAAATGTTCGGGTGGAAATATGGTTTTCAAATTAAGTTCCGAATTAGTGGATACGGACAAATGTCCGGGTGGAAATATGATTTTCAAATTAAGTTTCGAATTAGTGGCGGCTGAGAAAGGGAGTGATGGGTAATTTTTGCAATTTCCATCCAAATAATATAACAAGAAAAGGGGGTTATTAGACAACTACTAACATTTGTTTCATGTGAAAGTAGTTTGTAATAAGTGGACTTTATGCTAAATTTCCACCCCTTTTAGATGGAAAAGTTATGATAGAATATGTAGTTCATGAGACAAGAGTTGAAAGGTAGTCAAGGAGTAATAATGAAAGGAGTGGGGAGAAGATTATTAGTGTAGAAATGGTTGAGTTGAAGAGTGAAGAGTGAGATTGCATTTTATATGAAGCCATGCATTGGATAACCCATGCTCTTGGGAGTGAAATTACAATGATGTCCCCCTATTTGTAAGTGTAGTAATTGAGGAAATTGTACAAAGGGGCAAAATAGTAATTTTGCTTATAAAATGACACTGTGTTGGTGTGTGCTCTCCACCACATCATGCTTTTCGAAAAATCATATGAAATTAAACAAAGTGAGTGTATAAACAATATAAAAGGTGAATAATTAGTATATTCCAAATGAATGATGCAATTGATCAAGCAAATAGAACCGACCATGCACTCATCAAACAATGATACTAATATTTTAGGGGACATATATTATGGACTATTGTATGACTTCATCTTTAGTACCTATTTATATACTAGTTCATAAAAAGTTTGGGTAGAGCCTAGTTTAATTTAATAAGCACTCAAATGATAAGGAAGTTGAAGTTGAAGTTGAAGTTGAAACACAAAATATAACACAATTTAAAAAGAGTGATGGTATAGTCCCTCATTTAAAAAAGATATATATAGTTCAATTCCTTATTCGAAAGCTTGACAATATTTAGGGGAGGGAGGGAGCGTGATAAAAATAAGTTAAATTATTGTGATAAATAGTTCCCAAATTAAAGTGGCATAAATGTTGCAATATGCATGGTTCCCGAAGGTGAGAGAAAATTGTCGAAATAGTCCCCGATAGTGGGATCGAATTGCACTTTAGCCCCCAATAGTTACACGGTTGCATTTTAGTCCCTGAAAGTGGACAAAAAGTTGCACTTTAGTCCCCATGTCATGTTTTTCAATAAAGTTGGGGTCAAAACATAATTTTTAACAATTATGAGGTCAAAACATAATTTTGACACGATTTTTTATGGTTGTTTCCAATAAAGTCTACAATTATGGGTTAGCTAATGGACAAACTATAATATAATGCTTTCCCAAATAGTCCCCGATAGTGGGACCGAATTATTAAAAATCGTGTTTTGACCCCATAATTATTAAAAATCGTGTTTTGACCCCAACTTTATTAAAAGACATGACCTGGGGACCAAAGTGCAACCTTTTGGGCACTTTCGAGGACTAAAATACAAGGGCTAAAGTGCAATTCGGTTCCACTATCGGGGACTATTTGGGAACTTTTAAAAAGAAAGTTGACATCCCAATAATAGTAATTGAACAATGTAGTGACAGTGTACAATTATTACAATCAATGTCATGCTTCATTTTATTATAGCTATTAGAAAATGACATCTTCTATTCTTTTTCATGCTTGAAAGTGCCCGCAATGACATTACACAAGGACGTCGAAGGGGACACTCAAAATGAAAATCAAAATTACCTTGAAAACAGAAGTTTGTCTATATGTGTAGATGTACAAGAATCTAGTTACCATTGTATAAGAACAAATAATATTACCTATTGTATTGTTATTTAGTTTTCATAGATAGTGTATAATGTATCAGTATTGACTTATAAAAGAGATAAACATATTTCCACTACGTCAATGCACGTTTTATGTATCTCGTTTTTTAATATTAAAAAATATATCGAATGAATGTGTCCCATTTCATTAACGAATATATGATGTATACAGTTGAGCCGTGGAAATATCATGTCATTTCTAAACCAAGGAGAAGGGTTTGATGATGATTGAGTTGAATCATATGAAGAGAGGGACTCTTTTAACTTGTTATATTCCGCTAACTATTTATTAGGGTCTAGTACTTGAAAATGACAAGAAGCTTGCAACATTATTTGAGGGTCTAAATGTCCTGTAAATATTGTCTTCATGTTACTTATTATACTACACAAGGGTGAGGTGGAATTTGATTATTGGATGATGGAAACATCAAGTCTTCTATTATTGGTTGATTGCAATTATTTTTCAAGTTGGCATGTGAGAAAGGCCCTAAGAGAATCGAAGGGCTTAAAATAAGGAACCCAAATTCATGATATGCCATGTAAGGAGTTACGATTTGTTAATAATAGGATTCACTAATTTTTATTAATTAATATATATATATATTAACGGATTTAGTTTTTCAAAAGTAAATATCTAAAACTGATATATATTTTAAAGTAGATATTTAAAATGCTTAAATATATTATTATATAAATAAAAATTTCAAAAATATTATAAATTTATTTTTTATACATATATAGTTGATTTTTTTATCTTAAAGTATCTGTTCGACTGATGCTGGAACATACATGCATCCACCACTGAGTGTATATATACTCAATTTCTAATTATATATATCACAAATAAATAATGAAAATATATATAGAGGTATTTCACATGCAAGTGGATATCAATTTTTAAAGGAAATTACACGTATCACCTAAAGTGTATAAAAAAAGTATAATATTATAACATGAGAAAATTATTGAAATGGGTGGGTTCAGGTTGCCTTTTGATTCCCGAAAATACAAAAATTGCAATCAGTCTACAATATTGGCCAACGGTTACAGATAAGTCAAAATTTAAAGGTGCTGTTAAATATTTATGGCCCACGCACGCGCCTCGTGAGTTACACGCGGTGTTAATAAGTTAGAATGGTAATAATAGAATTAGCTTAGGAGTGAACTACAATCGCCATTATTGGAGCGTTAAAAATTAACACCTTGATTAAATTTTGGACCGATCTGCAACCGTTGGCCAATATTGTGGACTGGTTACAACGTTTGTACTTTCGAGGATCAAAAGACAATCTTAACCCACTTTTGGGGGTCATTTCAGCAATTTGCTCATTATAAAATAATATAATTTTGCATTTTTTTATTAAGACCCACATGAGCCTTTAAAAATAAAATAGTTGAATGAAGTAGGTTATTGCTTGCAAATATTTAAAACTGAATAGTAAATACATCTATGTTATATTCTAGAAAATGTGACTACTAAACAATATAATAATTAAAATAGATTATTGTAGGATTATTGATGCTCCTCTATGCTAACAATGAATCAGTTATCATTATCATTGATGGTTTTTTTTACACTATCAGGGTATTTCAAGATTAGAAAAAACTTGAAGATCAATAAAATGATTGAAGCAATAATGTTTTTGACATCCATCAAACATAGGCGGGTTTGATAATCTTTTATTATATATGTCATAAGTTTAATTTTAATAATAATTAGTTTTATAACTCTTCTAGTATTTCGAAAGACAGCCATCATAACAATGTAATATTTCTGTAATAAATTTTACTTAACCTTCTTCAAAAGTTTTACTTATTAAAAAATAAAAAATGGATTATGAAATTATGCATATTATTTCGTATCATCAATATCTTGCACAAATTAAATATACTTGTTATTTCGTTACATAAACTGATGGATATTCATATTAAAAATTATTATACTTGAGTTGTTTCGATTATTTAATTATGTCAACATTATTCAATCTCTTGAAATAGGTGGTTATTTTAGACTCTTTATTACATGCATAAAAGACAATTCTATAAGGCGCTCAGGGTTCAATGTTGGTTACCAGTTGTAAAGCATAATGATATATATAGAGGTGTTTCACGGACAATTTTGCAATAAAAGGTGAAAAGCGTCTTACATATCGGTTGAGTAAATTATGATTAAACAATACGTGATTGTTAAAGTTGGTTGATCGGCGACTAAATTTAGAATCTTTGTTAAATTTAAAAATTGAATTTTACAATAAGTGATTGAATACTCAAAGTTTAAATCTAAATTATAACTAAATCTAAATTATTGAGAAAATTTAAAATGTTTGATAAGAGTTCACAGAAAAAGGGGCACGCATATGGTGCTAACTTCCTTACATGCCAACCATGCTAACTATATTTGAGTACATATATACTCTAGCTAAACAAATTTGTATACATATGTACTCTCGATAAATATATTTAATTGCGTATAAATAAACACTAAAATTGATAATAATATATCTTTATATATATTCAGAGTACATTATGTAATCTAGATAAATATATTTGAATACATATATACTCAGTTGGCATAGTTAACACCTAAACTAATTGTCACCAGATCTCATCCCTAGAAGAAGACCTAAATTAAGTTGTATTGATAAATTTGTCTTTATTATACTTCCTTTATATATTTACTAAATAAGCCATTTGTATAGCTATTATAAATTTGACTTTATGAATTTCAATTGCATCCTTATTAATCAACCATTGAAGTATTTATACACAAACGTGGGTAGCTTTATCGACACAATTATGGGGAGGATATGAATATCTTAACTGACTACAATATATTTAAGTACAAAAGATAAAGTTTTTATAAGAGCACCCATAGCAGGAGTTCAATTGAACTCACTTTTCAGCCGCGCCCCCCACATTAAACCCAAAATCTGAGGTTCAAAAGATTGAACCCAAAATTAACCTCTCCCCCTTTGATTTTTGTTGCATGTGATTGAATTGACATTCAACTCACTTTGACCCTCACTTTAATTCTTGTTGTGGGTAGTCTGACAACCTTACAGCTAAAATGCCTACATTTATACACAGTTGGGTAGAGTTCAAATGTGATTTGGTTGCTCAATTATTCCTTGACTAACACCTCCCTCCAAGTTAAACCGTCGTGAAAGCATGTTCAACTTGTGCTTCAAAGTATTGGACCGTGAGGTCAAAAGACCTTTGGTCAACAGATCAATAATTCGATCTGTAGATGAAATTATGTTTCGGTCCGGTCAGATCGATTTTCGTACAATCCGGGACCATACCGGTACGAGTATCGGTCTATCCGGAACCGGAACCGGACCGAAACATAATTTCGTATAGCAATCCAGAACCGGACCGAATATCAACTTTATCATTTAAGAGTTGTATTTTAACTTTTGAACTAAAAGCAAATTCCCTATTTTCTACCCTATACATTACTAAAAATTTAAAAATATAATCTTGGAATTACAAATAAAAAAAAAGTATTAAAAACAGTGTAATAGAAAAGTGGTACTGAGAACTTGAATGAATCCCAACTTTTACACATCTAGGAAACTCTCTAAATTTAAAATGGGCCATCTTAAGATGGGTTGACCAGAAAAGCTCAATTTTTATTGACTTTCACTCTATTTTAGAGTTAAGAGGTGTTTTAAGGTAACTACTCGTGACGCGCTTACACTCATCGAGCAGCAGCAATTACAAAAGTTGTTAAAAACACTCCACAACACTACTATTAACTTTTAGATACCTAAAACATTTAATATGGGTGGTGTGACTTTAATATTTTAAGTGTTTCACCTAAATGCTAACTGATGAAATTCTTACAGGTGAAATTCATGCAACTCGCTAAATTATATTTTGATTGAACTTATTTGAGCTGATAAAATTGAATATCGATTTTGTGATCATCTAGATATTAATCATGCTCTCTAATAAGAATCAACAACAGAAAACAATTGTGTATCTTAAAGATGGAATTGACAGTTTGGAGGCATCCAGTGAGTGTTGCTGAGATACTCACAAGTCTTGATCAAACACCCCTTTTTTAAAAAAAAAAAAGTCTTGATCAAACAATGCATATAGTTTGGCATTGAGAACCCACAATAACTACATGCGTCGAGTGGACATTAAAAGACTTCGGAATGACACAAGTGTTCTACTTACGGTCATTCAGTTTCCGGTCAAGTCCCACATTCTATCCCCACCTACTATAGCACATTCCGACCTAGTAGAATCCAGTTTTGCAACTTTCAGATGCTTTCTGAAACATGGGGATCTTCTGAAGCATTTGAAACTTCAACTTCCATTCGCCCTGGATAGAAATAAAGCAATGTATATCCATCACCTCCAAGACTTTACCATGGTTCAACACATACTCAACCACGTCGAGCTCATCTAATCTTGTGATTCCTAGAATGGTCATCTTTTTAAGAGATAACAACAGACATCTCGGCATATCATCAGGCTCCACCCAAACAATTTCATTCCCATCTTCGAGTTGGTCACTCGTCTGATTCAGAAAAATGATTTTTATGATAGAGCGACAAATGAAAGACGTTTACTACTAAATTAAGAATATGGAGATAACTTACCCTTTCCAACCAAATATCTTTAAGGTTGTTCGAGTTCTCCATGAAACTTTTGAGCATTTTCAGTTCAAGGTGAGCAGAGGAAATTATCAAAGTGGCCAAATTGCGAAATTGAACATTCAGGTCACATGAGACAGGCCGCAGAATTGGCTAGCAAAAGATAATGAATAAATACACAACAATTATTCGAGTTAGTACTGTGTTCTCTATGCGACATAATTGTCTTTGAACAAGAATAAATAATCTGTTATACTACAATAAAACAGAGTAATAAACAGCCAATAAAGTTACCTCTCCACACCAAAGATGCAATCGAAGGACTTCTGTATTAAAAAGACTCGGGAAAAGTCTTGCCAAAGCATCAGAATTCTTAATAAGGCTATAATCTGATATGAAAATAAAAGAATCAGATAGGTAAGAAAGGTCCCTTGGTACAATAAACTCTCGTATTTCTCCAATGTCGATGCAGAGGGACTTTAGCGCTGGAGTATCTAGAGCAATCTTAACCAATCCAAATTCACACGTAAGATCAATTTTTAGTAACGTAGCTGAAGATATCTCTAATGTGGATCCATTAAGAATTTGATAAATGACAAGATTAAAACATTCAAGAGCTGGGCATCCAGAGATAACACTGTCCAACCAGTTAGTGCAAGCAAATCGAGTTTCCAGATGAAATTCCTTTAGACTTGGAAAGCATGGTGCCCTACCGAAATTCACATAAGGAATACGTGCCCCCTCGATTTTCAAGGTTACCAATGTTTGGCTATTGAGATGACAAAAAGGCAAATCGAATCCCTTGTCGAACTTCAACTTCAAATGTAGACTTTCTACATTTCTCGAAACAGCATTAATAATCCAAGTAGTAATGTCGTATTGATTACAGCCTCTTTCGTGGCAAAATAGCTTCAATTCTTTGATTTTAGGAGCCCTGAGAAGTTGCAATACTCTGTGCGCAAATTGAGAAAATTGCATCCTTCCAGGGACTCCATCACTACGATGATATTTCGACAAATTGTCGAAGCGAAGAGTATCGACATAAGTCCACTGGTTGATCCATCGTTTTGATAGGATAGTCGTCGCGACAACCTCTTTTGTTGATGGTAAGAAAGAGAGGATGTGACATAGAATTGAGTCGGGTAAATTGCAAATCTTCATTTCAGCTGAAGGGGATTCACTAATTCTAACAGATTTACGCGCCATTGCCCAAAATAACAAGGTTATCCAAACCCTAATGAAGGAGGGAATAATGTGGAAGAAGCGGGGAGTAGGTTATTATGCAAACTAATAAACTAAATTGTTTGTTATAAAGAATTAAAGGGGAAATACCGAAAATGCCACCAAGAGCAGAGCAGTCGTGCTATCGTTTTGAACTAGCTTTCCACTTGTCTCTAGAGACGGATCCAGGAGTCCGATTCTGGTGGTGCAAATTCTTAAGGAAAAAATAATATGCAAACAAAAACCGAATATGATGTCATTCTATTCGACTTTTTAAAACTAGACTATATCTACTTGTTTTTAGAATTATAATTTTCACTCTATTGATCAATGAAAACAAGCTCTAGTTTCTATGATGGGGGTGGATACGATCTAATTCGAATAAAATATGATCGAATTAAAATTTTAATAACAGTGTGCATGCGAATTCGTATATTCTTATTCGATCCGAATACAAAAATCAAGTTCTAATTCGCTTTGATATTATTCTACGAGTATTTGAATTGGTTATATTTTATATTCTACCATTTCACAGAGATTAGAGCATTCAGTTGGGAGTTATTAATCTCAGGGGCGCTCTTTACATAAATTCTTCCTTTCCTCCTTACTGAAGAGGATGAATGAAGTGATGAAGATGCTGGTCTCTTCGGTTTGTTAGGATCAACATTCTTCTTTTCCTTTTTCGCCTTGTTCTTGTTCTCCTTCGTTGTCTTGATCAAGATTTCAGTTTTTCTTTCTTTTTCAGCAATTGCATTGCTTCCTGCTTATGAAGCTTCTTCAATTCGTTCTCTTCTCTTTTCATATTTGCTTCTTCTTCATCCCTTTTCTGCGTATATACTTTCATTTCTTCCACATATTGTTGCTTATTCTTCGTTGCAATCTCTTCGTAAGGTGCCTTCTGTTCCTCTGTCATACTCCTCCACTCTTCTCCGACAATCTTAGCATACTTCTTGACACTATTGCACTCAGAAATAATGAAGCTCTTGTTTGCCTTCTCGGTTTCCTGAACAAATTGAGTATATTGCTCAAGCAATTCCATTGCAGTATAGATGATCATAGAATCCATATTCAATGCACCATAAAAACTACTCTTATAATCATTGGATAGTAAGAGTAGAGGAGGATCTACATAAACAAACTACTCTTATGTTTATAAAGTTGTACATAAGTTTATAGGTTTATTCTATTTTGGCTTCCTAAATTATTTCCTATAAAGTCTCAACATTTTTTTTCCAAAATAGGATTATATTAATATCATTCTTTTCCATTGCCCTCTATTTTGTGTTTGCCACAAAAAGATTAAGTTTAGACAAGGACAAAATCGAAAACACACATAAAATTAAACTTTGGAACAACATTATTAATAGTAAGTAAAGATGGGGGCTCATTCAGAGACATCAACTGGTTCTTTGCCCCTGGGGATGGAACGACAGAAGTTTTGAGAATACAAGAAAAGGTCACGAGACGAGCCGTTTATCATTATGAGAGGTGTCAAGTGGAAGCATGAGCGGATCCAGGATTTTAACATAGGGTATTTATTATATATTATGTTTGTTTATAAAATTATAGTTAACCATAATAAAATTGTTTAGCGATTTTTTCAAAAACTATGAATATTACATTAATAAAAATTAATTACCATTGAGGATCGAATTGGAGTTAGAAGTAAAAGTTCATATTGTATATTACTTGAACTAGTAATTCCAATTGAATGATCACGTTTCTCTTTTGACTTAAAATATTTATACATCCTAAAAATAAGAATAAATATAATTACCTACCAACCAAAAACTAAAGTAATTAAAAATTTATTAAAAAGTACAAACTTATAAAATTTAATCTATATTAAAATCCCAAGTTAATAACATTAAGGCATGAAAATTAGATTTAAGGATTTAGAGAAAAAAAAAATTAAGACTAACTATTAGTATAAAATTTCAATTATCATTTCACAACAATCAGATGAGAATTAATTATTATGATGGTTACTTTAACCTCGACATAATTTCTGAAATTGGAGAATACTAATTGTTATTGATTATCAATTACTAATAACCGGGTTAAATGTTAAAACATTTTATATTAGACATTTGGCTAAGGAGTTGCCGTGGAGATTCAAACTTATGACTAATTAGGTGATCAAGCAAATGATTTATCATTAGGCTATTTTTATTTTTTGTAGGGTATTCATGTGAATACCCTACATATATGCTGGATTAGTTCATGCATCTCTTGAAGGTAGAACCTTTGAACTAATCATTAGCAAGGGAGTTAGCAAGAAAAATGCTTTTGTAAGTAATATGACTGATCTTATTGAAGAGACTGTCATTCCTAGTAAACTAGATAACCCAAAGAGTACTTCCAAACTTAAATATATATTTTATGTTAGTATGGATCCATTTACGCGTTAGCTAATGGGAAACCGTAAGGCTAATGCTGTCAGAAGCTGGAATGAAAATGTTAAAGTGGGAGAGAAGAGAAGTAGAAAAGGGGCATTCAGTGTATATATGTTGAAGGCTTTCTTGTCTAAGTTTGCAGAGGGGGCATGTTAAAGATATTTGTTTCTTATTTTGTTAGAAATAAGATCCAAGGTGAGAAGTTTGTTTAGAAGCATTTTCTAGAGGAAAGTGTGAATTTTTTCAAGAAAACGAATTTTGTATAGCTTCTTCCAGGTATTGTTTGGGACAAGATGATGGATTGAAGGTTTAGGGATCATGTCATGTTGGTTAGAATTGAGCTTGTTGTAAAGATTTTTGGATCTAAAATTATTTTTGTACCAAAACTTTAAGTCATAATTATGAGATGGAATAATATTGAGAATGCCAATGATCATAGGTGAAAAGAAAAGCGATTGAAAATATCAATGTTTCACTGTATGTTCTCAGTAATAAAATCAAAAATTAGATTTAAATGATAGTTGAGAGGAGAAAGACAAAGATGAAAACTATTCTTATTATTCCACGACGAAATCCACGATTCGTTAGTGATGTGATATTGATTTTATGGTTACCCAATCGAGCCTTCTTCCTTCAAAGCTCGCTCGGTCCAAAGAGAACCTGCAAAACAAAGGAGGGGCGCACCCCCCGATTACACTCCGACGGCCAACATTAGTATAATGTTTGATAGGCTTGTAAAAGAAGAGATTAGATTGGAGCCCATACCCCATAAAAGATGTCCTTTTATAGGATGAAGGGGATGGTCTACTTGGAACTTGGGTGTGTTGCGTGATGTGGGATAAGTGCATATGCTAAATATGCCTTTCACCTTATATCATTTGGGTAGTTTACCCATCTCGAACTATCATCTTTGAGAGCTCATATATTCTTCATTACTTATCCATTTTGCTTGATCTTGATATTGGTGTAAAACTCTCCGTATATAGATTCCAAAGATCTATAACTTGACTAAGATGTATATCGGAATCCGATCCGAATTGTAGGATAAACGGGCTGGGTTCAATCTGTATTTTCCGGGGTACATCAGTTAGCATTATTGAATAATAATTAGCTAATGTTTTAAATTCGAAGTGGACTTCGAAAGATCGGCCTTGGCTTTGCTTCTAAGTACAGTAAATTGACTATTAAACAACTACAATCTCATATGGGACTGTTTCCATTTTATTATTAGGTGATAGCCATCCCTTTAATCGAGGGGGTCAACTTCTACTTCACAACAACTTGTGTCGATTTAGTTTAGGTCGAGCAACTGCCCTAATACCTTCGATACATAGCTCAACTAGTAAAAATTAGAGTGTAAAATGTCAAATAATTTCACATCTTCATTAAAATAGAATGATTTTCATTGAAAACAAATCTTATATTTCGAAATTAACGGACAAGCTCTAATCGCATTAGGTTTCAAACATTTTTTTTGGACAACTCCCCTAGTATACAAAATCACAATAGATCCAACAACATTCATAACATTCAACAACCACCACCCCACCACCACCACCCCCACCCCCACGAATGGCGTACTCGCAACCCGCCCTGCCTCTCTTCTTCATCTTCCTCGTGTCCTTGTTCCACCAACCACTAGCAAACCTCCACAAAACATCCTCCCTCTTCAGACAACAACTCATTTCAGACCAGAACACTACCTTAAACCCGACAACTTTCTTTGAGGTAACAAAACCCATCACCCTCAGCAAAAAGTCTAAACCATGCTCCTATTTAATCCTCCAGCATGACTTTGCCTTCACATATGGCCAACCACCTGTTCTTGGAAACTACACCCCCCCTTTTGAGCAATGCCCATTTCAAGAATATGGACAAATAGTGCTGGAGTGGACTGCCACGTGTAAGGGGAGACAATTTGATAGGATTTTTGGGGTTTGGCTTGGTGGGGTTGAGTTGCTGAGGAGCTGCACAGCTGAACCTACAACTAGTGGGATTGTTTGGAGTGTTGAGAAGGATGTTAGTAAGTATTATTCTTTGTTTATGAGTAATCAGACTCTTGCTGTTTATCTTGGTAATGTGGTTGATGATACTTATACTGGTGTGTACCATGTTAAGGTTTTTATGCATTTTTATCCTAAGAATGATCGGACTGATTTTGGTGGAATAAAGATGGGATCTTTGGGAGGTTCTTATGGTTCTTATGCTGATTTGATTTACCCGATTTCGAGGGGTTTGGGGTTCAACGATGGGTTGTGGTTTGAGATTGTTAATGGTAGTGATGTTAAGTCTATGGAGGTTGTGATTCCTCAGAATGTGTATAGGGCTGTTTTGGAGGTTTATGTTTCTCCTCATGAAAATGATGAGTTTTGGTTTGCGAATTATCCCGATGAGTATATTTCTGCAAATGGTTTGAAGGGTACGCCGGGGAATGGACCTTTTCGGGAGGTGGTGGTGGCGTTGGATGATAATATTGTTGGTGCTGTTTGGCCTTTTACGGTTGTATATACTGGTGGTGTAAATCCCCTCTTTTGGAGGCCGATTTCGGGCATAGGTTCATTTGATCTTCCCTCTTATGATATTGAAATTACTCCATATCTAGGAATGATGTTGGATGGGAAAAGTCATAAGATTGGGTTTAGTGTGACGAATGCTTTGAATGTATGGTACATTGACGCGAATTTGCATCTGTGGTTGGATAAGGGAAGTGTGAAGACAGAAGGGAAGTTGTTGAACTACAACGTCGAGCCCGTTCAGTTTCATCTGGCGTCAAATTTCACAGGATATGATGGATCGTTTTATGCCAATGTTAGTAGGTCAGTAAAATCAACAGGATGGGTGAAGTCCTCCCACGGCGTAATTACAACTACGTGGACTCAAGATTTCAATTACAGTAACACTATGACATTGGGAAATGAGGGTAATATGCAGATTGTGAAACAAAAGATTGTTTATAATGACAACGTGAATGTCAAGTTGCCTTCTCTTGTTCTCTCCTTTAACTCATTGAAGAGCTTTCTGTTTGACTTCTACACCGATATTGTTGATCAAGTAAATGGAACTTACACTTCTGTATCAAACTTGACATTAGGATTTTTGGAGAAGAAGGTAAAATCTTTTGATAGCGGAGCCTCAGTCAGCTCTCTGAAGAATTTGCAAAGTGCACAGGGTAGTATGGTTGTGAAGGGTAACTTGGTCGTTAGGGGTTTAGCTAGTACCCAACAAGTTTATAGATACCATGGTAATGATTTCTGTTACTTCAGGAACATAAGCAGCTCAAATTACACTATTCTTGATGATAAAGAGAGTGCCAATTGTGGGCTTGTCGCAAAACAATGATGTCTAGTTCAATCCTGTATCGTGGTAAGTTGATGATATTCCCGCTTGAAGGATTCTTTCGATTTCTGATACCTTGTTTAAAGATGGCTATTTCGTTTAATAATATCGAGCCTCCTGTAAGTTATTGTACTCACATTAGTGTCAGACTGTTAGTTGTATAATTCTATGTTGTTGGTCTTCAAAATCTTTTCTTTATGAGTTATGGTGTGGCGCCATCCTGATATTCTCGGAGATTTAGATTCGATAGAAGTCGTAGATATTTGGAGAATATTTCCTTTTCTGCTCGAGTTAATTCATTTACACAGGTACAAATGCACTGCACTAGTGAGGTTCTAAATAGAAATTGATTGTTTGCAATCCCAGTCAAATTGGTGACATGATGTCTGGTTTTGCCTTTTCTTTTTAAATTTCTCTTCGCATAATCAGCTGTTGGAAGTGGTTCCCACACTGTTCAACCTTTAGTTCTCCTACTGCTCGACCTTCGACTTTTGAAGCTCGAGATTTGGGAAATGACCACTAAGATGGAGAAACCCCTGAAGTTCGGAAATGACCACTAAGATGGAGAAACCCCTGAAGTTCAAATGTCCTCGGGACTTGAACACACAACTTGAGATGGAGCTTTCTAGTCCCTAGCCACTGCAACAACTCCCCTAGTTTGATTATCAAATGTAGATGTAATATGTTATTAAAATTTTGGGGTGATCCTGTGTGATCCAATTCATACAAAGACCACCCCTCAACTCCGCCCCTAGTGTTACTATGACAATTTCACACTTCTTAAGAATTGATCGAACTCATTGTTGAGGAATCGTGAGTTACTTGAGAAGTTGTGAGTTACTTGAGAAGTATCATTTATCAGGAACATGTAGCTTGTGATTAAAACTTACAAAAAAAGTAAAATAATAATCCAATTCCACAATTTAAATAGCTTCGTATGTATTTAATCCCAAACAGATGATAACATCCTACACACTTCCACACTCTGCAAAATGACAAAGGGCCTCACACTCAAAAGTAGCAAAACTTATTATCAAAATAGAAAGAACCCAAAATAATGAATAATACAGTTCCTGGGAGCAGCCTGAATATACATAAGAAACCATTCCCTACTCGCGGATGTAACAATAAACGAACTCTTTACACTAAATTAGTCCCAGTGTTCTTGGCTATAGCATCGCTTCTGTAACTTGCCGCTAGCTCAGGAGATATTGAAGCATAGGCTGAGCAGATGAAACACAATTATAACACTATTGGTGGATAATAACATGATTTTGCCCAAGGAGCGGCAACCAACTTCCACTCAATTGTCGGTGAAAGAGAACAAGACTTTGTCGTAGATCATTTAACTTTATCCGAATGGGTTTCCTCCAACAGAAGAGAAAGTGTTTTGGTTTGTTGGGGCTGAATACAATCCTACCAGATGCTGATTTGGATTAACACCTCCGTAAGGAGATCCCTCGAGACCAAGACCTGATGTTCCCGGAGTCCTGAGGTGTCCAAACATTACTTGGCTTTAGTCAGCCATCAATAGTAAATATATGTTCTCAAAGAGAATAGTACAGGCTATGGCTGGTAACAGATTTAATATCCAAAACAATCCGTGGACAAAGGTGTGATCTGGTTTAGAAGTGAAACAAGTTTGAGACAAAAAATACATGAGCCTGTATTATGGGCATCTTATGTATGAGTTATGTCATTCTTACATTATTGCTCCGTTCACTTAACAATAGCATACACCATTAGGATAAAACGAAGAATCAAATTACCTCGACGGCATGGCACTAGGTACTTGGTGTCCCATGTAAGAACCTAAAATTGTTTGGTAAACATCAATAACTCTTCACTCTCATCAAAATGCAATAAGAAGAGTATAGACTATATAACAAGTACCAGGAACAGTGGGGTGTGATGGTGCCAAAACAGGAATGGCAGATGAATGCGAAGGCTGCTGAGCATTCCATGTCGATGCAGGGGTACCAAGGCTGGAAGCCTGCAGCAAACCTGTGGGAGCTACCAGGTTTGGCAGTGCCCCTTGTAGAGGTGACATAGATGGGAACTAAAAAATGGAAAATTCATCAGTGGCATGATTAAGGTATTTCCATGTAACGAAAGGGTTTAGTGACACGAACCTGAGCACTAGGTTGTTCACCGCCAACATCAAAAGGGTTCGATGAGTTTGATGGCTGCTGAAAGCTTGGCACGTGCTGGCAATGGGAAAATGAAATGAAATGCCTCCAAGAAATGTTCCATAAGGATGAAATATTGAACTCTATCAAATATATGAAAAGTTTCAAAATTGTACCATTTGCATGTTATATTGCATGTTGAACCCGGCAGCAGCATATGGTGAACCTGTCTGCCAGCTGGGAAACGCCGAAGCAAACAAATCCTACACCGTGATTTGGGTATGAGATGGATGTGTAGGAGGAGATATAACAAGATTGTTAGAAAGGAATGGCAGAGGAACTCAGAGAGAAACATCATCAGACTAACCTCGGGTAGTTCTCTTCTCCCAACAGGTTCAGAAGTAGTCGTTAAAGAAGGGTTTGAGGCAGCTTGAGATGTTGATTGAGCAGCTGATGCATGTGCAGATCCTTGTGCATCCCATTGCTGCAATTTAAAAGATAGAATTAAGGAACAGAATTAACTATTTACTAAGAAAAGAGTAAACTAAATCACATGACAAACCTGATTGCTTGCAGGTACACCAAACATCGGGGCAACTGATTGAACGGGGTTAGGGGGACCAATTCCAGTGGAAGCTGAATGGTGCTGAGTTTGCTGCAGGTTTGTCCACTGCCCTGCATTAGTTGTATTCATAAATCCACTATTTACTGGTAATACTGACGTTGGAGCAGGATTTGCAGATTGCAGATTCCAATCAGGTGCCATTCCCGTGGAATTGATCACAGTCGGAGCTGTAAGGACATTGATAAAAAACGTATTGAACAAGACACTATAAGAATTAGTAGATGGGAATACTGATGCATTATAGAGGCAGTTCCAGTACCAGATACGCCTACAGCAGGTACAGTTGCTGGGGCAGCCAATTCTGAAAGAATATAATCAAAAGGACTGGCAGTTGAAGGTGCTTGAGATGTTTTCACATCGGACACCGCACCAAAATTTGCCCAGTTATCCGCAGCCGATGGAGTTGCTTCCTGTGCAGCTGGCACACTGGTTATTTGCTGCTGTACTTGAGGCGCTGGTGTAGTTACAGGCGTTTCAGCAACATCATCGAAGTCGATCAATGATGTCTCTCTTCTAAGTTCATTGGAATTCCCATTCGAGGATGCCAAACTACTGGAAGATGTAGTCCTCTGCAGTAAAAGAGTACAGAAAGGTTTTTATCTTATTTTATGGCGCAATGCCAATGACCCTGAGAACACTAAAAAGTTTCGCTAAACCATAGTTGCATATAGTGGCACTTCGCGGTAGCTTAGTGCTACACAACATCACGCCATATAGAAGAAAATAATGCGAATAGCACTAAATAGCAGCGCGATAACGGATTTTTGGAGTTTCGCCAGTACTAGCCCATAAATGCTATTGACAACTTTGCACTAAACCTTAATAATCTTAATACGTACACATTTTTCAGAAGATTACAGTAAGCGATTCAGTGCCACAAGGTATAAGACGCAAGCATGCAGGTAATTATTAAAATGTGCTAGAGTTGACATTACAAAAGCAGAAAACCATGCCTAAACTGAGGAAATTAACATTTCTGCCTTCATTGTATAAAAATAAATCACCGATCAAGTAGGACCAATAAGTTAGAAGAGGAGGCATTTTCATATAATAGTTAAGAAAACAATTACCTGTGTCAGTGTGGAACCGTCCAGAGGCCTGATTCTATTCTCTTTTGGTGGTTCAATAACTCGCAACGAAGGTGCATTATCCCCCAAAATTTCTCTCATTGGCCTGACTACAGGTGGAATGGATAAAGCTGGATCTCTTTGATGGTCAGGCGATCTACCCCCAGACTTAGAACTAACATCAGATACTCTACCTTCATCATACTTCTTGTCAGTACCAAATCTATCCTCACGGCGCCAATCATTTACTACTTCAGTCCTTGCTGGACTCTTTTTCATATCACCCTGCTGCCACTTTTCTTGCTCGTATCCTGGACTTCTTCCTCCTTGACTGCTCCTATCACTGTAACGACGCTCAAATCTTTCTTCAAATGGTGGGCTTCGGGACCCTCCCTGGTACGTATCTAATCTCCTGTCTTCATGAATATCCTCAGTGTCACCCTGTATGAACATCAAGCAGATCTTTAGAAGCTAATTGTATTTTAACACGAATCTCTGAAGGTTCACAGCCTTAACCATCTGTTTAAAAGTATGCAATGAAGGACAACATGGACTGCAAACCTCATGTCAAATTGTACAAACGCAGATGTTAAAGAAACAAGAAACATTAGACATTTACTACCTTTCCCCTTGGAGGTTTATCCAAGCTCTTTTCACCAGAATATCGTCTATCCACATAAACATGTTTGATGAAGTCACGAAGCCTGTGAACATTACTGCCCGGGAGAAAGATAGTCAAGAATCTTACATGAAACATTATGAAGCCAAATACATTGTATTGACTTTCAAGAGACTAACCTGGCATCAGGTAAAGAATTTTTCTGTGAATCCCATTCTTTCAAGTAGATTTCCTTTGCTTTCTGAAGATATAAATGAGTAAGTAAAAACTGAATACATCAGGAACATACTTTAAACGAAAATGCTGTAGTGTACCGCATTTCCTTCTCCTTGCAGAGCGCTAACTTCTTGAGAAGTAAACTTAGCCATAGATATAGATTTGACTCTGTGGGTGAATTCTCGGCTAAAAGCATTCACAAAGTGAGACAGTCATTGAGAACGAAGTATGTGAAAGATAAGTAGGACAACCAAATGGAGTGCGGCTTGTGCTTACTGTATTCCGCTGCAATTGGTGCAAATAAAAGTCCAAAAATTGGTGCAAACATATTGAGGTCCCTGCATGGAGAAGATATGTTGATTCTAATTAGCAGATGCTCTCAGTAAGTTGATATAACCAGTGCACATCCAAAAAATAATACACATATGACATCACACTTTTAACAAGTTAGAAAATAAAGAGCTAACTGGTGGAGACTGTAAGGGTCAACATTGAAACAGCTACCCCTGTTATCACAGCGGTAAGGCTGCGTACTACCCAACCCCACCCCCTCCCCCCCTTTCAAGCCCCACCCCGCTTGGGCAGGAGCCTCATCAGAGACATTTGGGCATGTTAATGAACTGATGGAAACTTCCGAATTTCGGAGCCTGTGAACGCTGTTCAGGGCATTTAAAAAATTCTTGAATAAGTACATCAGATAACAAATCTATTGGGCATAATTTTTCGCTGTATCAAAAGAAAAATGAAACCATCAAATAGGAACGAAACAAAAGCTGTAACTCTGAAGAGAAGCATTAACATTCTACAGTAACATTCCGATGCTTATCTATTTGGACATACAGGTTTATGCAGCTACATAACAGAGACAACTTCGTAACTATCAAGGGAAACTATCCTTGTCAGAGGTTAATGTGAATTGAAGATATTGTTACGATGACTCAAAAATTGGTCATTCACTCTCTTGCCAAATATTTCTCTTCATATCCACAATTACCTTGCTCAATTATGTTACCATGTGAGAATATAAAAACATCAATAAACTATAAAGATTCATAGATAGATATGTGAGAGATATTTACAATGTTCCAAAGTAAATCTTATGATCTTCCAGCTACAATACTCATAATATGACCCAAAAACTGGATCTTCGACAAATTGCATTGACCTTTCAAGTACAAGCATGAGTGTTAAAACAATCCTTGGGCCAAGATGTAGAAGTTAACTGTAGGCTAGTCCTATATATAAGACAAAGTGAGTGACGAGAGATATTTATGAGCTTTGTCGCCATTATCTTACACATACACTACAAAGAGTTACCATTCCAATCTAAACTACTATAAAGAATTCATATACCGAACAATTTCAAGCAGAAATAAATTCTTCTTAAATACAATGAATGATACATAAAACCGAGTCTGAATCTTCTGTTAAACTTTGTGTAACACTCAACTTAACAATCCGTGAAGACTACACGGCGTGCTTTTGTTTATCAAATTAACTTTAAAAAACAATTATATCACAATAGACATGGAGTGTTTTAGACTATCTATTCTCCGTAAAATCCTTTTGTTTACGAAACTATAATCATCTATGTGCCACATTTAGAGTCGAAAATTGAAACCACATAAAAACCCTCTACAGGTCCAAAATATTTCATATAAGAGCATGCTTCAACAATCTTGATAACAAATACCACCAAATATTCGATCTCTTACCTATATCGGAAACACAAAACAGTTCAAACAACAACTAGTATCTAAATCCCAATCCAGCCGAAGCCGACACAACATTTTCAGCATCACATTAATTGCAATATGAAATCACAACACCACCTAACTCTAGAAAACAAAATTCAATTAATTAAAAGTGCCAAATTCAAGACAACTCTAACTAAAATGCTAAAGTAACATCAACTTACCAAACTATTACAGTTAATACACCTTCGATTATCCGGTAATCGAAGCAGATTCCGGATAATCCTCTCATTCTTCTCTTCCTCCTTCAACCTGCTCGCCATTTAGCTTTCCAATCTCCAAAATACACTAAACAACATAAACAAATAATACAAAAAACTCAATTTTCCATATAAACCAAATTAGTCTTATCCCACGAACTCGGGTCGACTATATGAATAGTACCTCTACAAACTACAATTACAGATTAAAATAATAAATTAAAAACCCTAACTTTAACATAAAAAATCTGAAACAACTTAAAGTTAGGAACAAACTGAAGAACATAAACAAACAAAAAAACAAAAAAAAACAAAAAATCACAATTTAATAAAAAAAATGAGAGGATAGATCTGCCCACAACTGAAATTGTGATTTGTTAAAGAAACAAAAAGCTGAAAGCTGACCTGATAAAAAAGAGAAGAGATGCGAAAGTTTTGTAAGAGATCTTGCTATGAGTTCTTACAGCTCAAAGCAGCTTGTAATAGAGAGAGAAAGAGAGAAATTTAGACCAAAATGGAGAGAGACAGAGAGAGATTTAGACAAAATGTAGAGAGAGAGAGGGGGGAGAGATTTGGACCACGAATCTGAGTTGCTCTGAAAGTACTATTTTACCAGTGATTCCGTCACATATTTGCAAATATTGTGGTAAAATAGTCATTTGCAGATCTGGAGTGGGGGAGTCGAGGAAATATAGGATGTAACGCAGACAAAGAGGCGGGCGGTGAGGGATCTGGTCTGTGTGTGCGCTGACGTGTCCAACTTTTAGAGCTGTTAAATCCAATTTTAATTTTTTTCTCTTTTTTTTTATAGATAGACAACAAATAATACAATCGTTTAAAAGTTTAACCTATGTTGTTACGGCAACAAGAGCTCCAATAGATGGAGAAAAACTGAAATAAACATTAAACAAGACATATACTCCGTATTAAAGATAGTCTATTATAGTAGATGAAGTTGGCAATCTTCATACGCTTGAACCTTATTCCTAACCCAAATACTCCTTAAAGTCCTAACGAGAAATATCAAATCATGAGTGATGTCTGCTTGTGCAAAAGTCTTGTTTAACCGCATAAGAAAATTACTGTGGTGCCCGAAAAATAAGGGGAGAAACCGAATGAATAACCTTAAATGACATGAACAGACGAGAGTATATATCTCGTGGTTGGTGTCAAGAGAAATCCAACAAAAGTCTTAGTAGAGAGTCTACTAAGAACGGAAAGAACCACCAGTAATTTATTTAGACACTTAGAAAGACACGGAGCACAAGCATGATCATTAATAGAGTTAACAATTTCATTAGCCTGAGGAGTATAAAGATTACCAAACTTGCTGAAATATTGTTGTTGACACACAAGCTGATAGACAAAAATATGATGTATCATATTTCCCACATCATCTTCTGTATCCAGGAGTAAGACCAGGTCTATCGTTATACTATTACGGAGATACGTGTGAGTTGACCATGCAATTAATCATTGAATCCGACTTCCAAATTTCTCATAAAAAGACACCAAAAGGATAGCAATAGATGTTGAATTGTTTGACGTCTTCCAGAATTAATTGTTGTTGTTATCAACTTTCAACAAATCTAGATGACTTCTTAAATTGCCTAGATTATCAATACATACTATTCGCTTAACAACATTTGTACACATCTTTAACTTCAAATTCATAAGTCTAGAAAACAAATCATATAGGAAGCCGTTAAAACTTAGATCAACACGCTCAAATGATCCAATAATTGTCGTTACAACTCTTTCAATGTAGAAGTGAATAGAATTCATCAAATCCACATTTAGATGATTATACCACCTCTGACCTCGACCAAGATCAAAAACTTTAAAATCAGTGCAGGAAATCATGTGAACCTCGCTTGTATACCTAATTGTACTTAGAAGAAGACTCTGAAAGTTTGTAGAAGAGCCTTCAAACGAGTCTCAAACTTCATAGACAAACAAATTCACAATGAAACTCCTAAGACGAGACCCTAGATGACATTCCTTATAATCAGATTAAGTGAAATTAGAGCGCAAGTCTCCCACTCGTTTCGCTTGGACAAACTAGGTGTAGATGTCTACAGTAAATGGAGTGTCGTGAACAATTTTCTATCTTTTCCTATTACAACAACTAAGACCTTCTTAAAAAATTAAGGTAAAGATAAACTCAAGATCCAACCATTTTCTTTTGGGAGGATGTGGTGATTCAACAGAAAAATCGTAACAAACACCATCACTATTAAAACTGACCGTATCATCATGGTAGCTAATATGATCAATCTCCATCATGTCATCAAGATCGGTCTTACGCCAAAACTCAATAATACTATTGAACAAACAAACATGTCCATAATTACTTTAGGGGTTAATATCAATCGAATCAAATGAACCTTGACACTTATACACCAACATACACCAAAATACACCGAACTAATACACCAAAATACACAAGAAAACACAAAAAAGACCACGAAATGAAGATGAAACTGATGAAATCCAACTTTAAGAGAGTGAGAGGGAGTTGCTTGCTGGTGCCGACTATGGAGGTCGCGGCTGGAGAAGTCCAATGAGGTGGTTGATAGGGTTTTTGGAGAAGGAAAGGCTTGGTGAGAGAGAAGACTTGTTTTAGTTGCACTTTGAAAAAGAAAAAACATATAACATATTAAATAAGGACATTTTAGTCATTTTAAGTGAGGAGTGGTTGTTTAGGCAAAGAAAAAAAGGAAGTGGTTATTTTGTTTAATATTTAGTTGACCATGGTTATTTAGTCAAATTTCTCGGTTGAAAAGAGTGTTTTTAACACATTTTTTAATTCTTTTCCTTTTTATTGAGATAAAAATGATTTCAGAAGGGTTACTACAAATGCTCTGGAAGGGCTTAATTTGTGTGGCGAATTTTAGGCTGAGATTGATAGAAACATGAAGAAATAAAATGGCTGAAATGAGGAGGAGATGAGGTGGGATAGGGGTCATGTTTTTTATTTGCTATTTAACTAATAAAATTTTATTATTCCCTTCTTCCTATTGTGTTTTTTTAATTTGACTTTACACGATCTTCGAGACACGACTTAAAACGTAAATATCTTTAAATTTATACATGTAGAAATTATAAAAAGTTGATACTTCAAAAATTTATATCGAAATGAATGTAACAATATTCAATTTGACTATATTATATCTTATCGTGTATTAAAAATTAATTTAAATTTTCACCCAAAAATGAAAAATGAAAAAATAAAATGGAAAGGAGGGAGTATTAAAACATAATAGCTCATTGTCTATTCTCTGTCAACTCTCAAGAAGCCAAAACTTCAGCTCTCCACTGACAAGTGACAACTATTCATCATCATCTTCTCATTTCATCTTCAATTTGAAGTAATGTTACAGTGAAGTGAAATCTGATGGGAATATTAGTTTGACCATTTAATCTATTTCTACTTGGAGTTTGGTGTATTTGATTTCAAATTTTTTTTGTTATCAATTGGGGTTGATTTTTAAAGTTTGGAGTAATGTTATGGTGAGGGCTGGTGGGAATGTTAACTTGGGAAAAAAAAGTATAAGGGCATGTTAAATCCATTAAGTACTTAAAATTAATTAATTCAGTACTTATTTTATTAGGTCTGTTTGTTAACAAAAATATTTAAGTACTTAATAAATTCATATCTGAATGAAATCCTTAACAAAATTTTAAGTCAAAATTTGCTACTTATTTTTCTCCTTTTAATGACTGAATCCCACAATTCTCTCAAAAAACCAATTTGTCCAAATTCAACCTCAGAAATTACACATTTCTTTTCTGTTCAACACTTCTTCTCCAAATTATCTACTTCAATTGCTGAGGAAATTTTTGTCAAAAGGATTAATAATATTTTTCTTTTTCTCTAAATTTATTTTTGATGTTATATATTTTCAATGTAATTCTCTATTTTAATTATGATAATGTTATCTTATGGTTAAAATTGAACTTTTAGTTATTTTTTTGCATCTTTTTGCTACTATTATTGTTAAAATATTATTTTCATATTGATTTGGGTACAGATTTTGCTTATTAGTTGTGACTATGATTGTTGATAATGATTTATGTTGCCAATGGATGTGATTGGTGAACAGTACAATTAATGTACATCTTGATATAATATGTGTATGAAGAAGTGATGATGAGGCAGTCGATACATATATATGACTAATAATCATAATTTTTTGTTTGTTAGGCCCTGTTTATGTTATATTTGACTTTTTGGATTTTAGATATTATAACTTTTAATTAAATTTTTAATATTTATTTACCTACATTAATTATCTTCTTTATGATTTTATAGTTTATTGAATGACATTAATTATTTTGTCTAAAATTTTAATATTTATTGAATCATATTATTATATTTATACTATTTATAATTTATATTATAATATTTATACAAATGACTTGTTTAGTAATTTATATATATGAATGAAGTATGCTATGGGGCAATTTTGTCAATTCGACTTAAATTAAGTCTTTTTCTGTGAACTGTTATTAAACACTTAAATATTTCTTTATTCAGATTCAGTTATCATTCAGATCCAGACATCCAGTTTCAACCACTTGTTGTCCGACTTCAGACTTCAGATTCAGACATTCAGTTTTAACAAACATGCCCTAAGTAGCACCTGAATTATTTCTCAATTATTGACGCCTAAATGTTTTTTCTGAAGTGGTACATGAACTTTTCGCAAAGTTTTATCTCAAAAAAGTCATTTTCAATATGAATAACTTGCCTTTGAGTTAAGGATTGTTTTAAAGTCAAAGTATTGAAAAATCCAAAAATACAAAAGTTTCAGGTGCCATTTTTATGCTCAGGTGCTTATTTGCCAAAAAAAAAATACTACAAGTGACTATTTGACGAGATAAACTTAGTTGAGGTAGCTAGATGCAAAAAAGCCTAAAAATAACTGGTAATTACCTACTTCTTGTTGTAGATATAGAACACATATGTAATTGTGTGAACAATTCATTTGCCTAGTTGAGTAAATGTGATTACATAAAAAGAATATGTTCGAACAAAGTAATTTATTACTTATTCTGATATTAATACACTATTTGTCACTACAATCCAAAAGATCATATTCAAGAACAACCTTTATATTCATGACTATTAAGTGCAAATAGAAACAAGATCATAGTTTAGTTCACAAATCACAATAAAGTACTTTATCTACAGACTTATAGCCAAGGAGAATTATAAATGGGAGTAGCAACAGCTTTAACATGGAGATACTTGTCCAGAGCTTCCAACCCCTCATCCTTGCCGAATCCACTCATCTTGAACCCTCCGAACGGGAGATCGTTATTGAACGCGAAGTAACAATTGATCCAGATCACCCCTGCACGCAACGACCTTGAAACTGTATTCGCAATATTCAAGTTATCTGTCATGATTCCCGCGGCTAGGCCATACTGTGACGAGTTTGCTCGTTTAATCGCCTCATCAATTGTCCTGCATTGGTTTATCAATGTTAGTTATACCTAACACTCAAACAGACATATAAAGTTAGATATGGATAAGTTTACACTTACTTGAACTTCAATATGGACATTACAGGACCAAATATTTCCTCCTTAGCAATTGTCATATCATCCTGTTTAAATCAACAGGAATGTACATCAGATATTGTTTGTGCGACCAAGAAAACAACGTACGAATGCTTAAAGTGCGTATTAGTTACCGTCACATCAGTGAATATAGTTGGCTCGATATAGAATCCCTTGGCTTCGTGTGGCTTACCACCCATCAACAACGTTGCGCCTTCCTTCTTGCCAAGCTCAATGTATGATAAAACTTTTTCATATTGTTTTTTATCAACCTGTTGGATAAGAAAATCGAATCAGATGACATATAAGCCATACGGAAAACAATTTATTTGCACTAGACATTCATACTTGGGGTCCTTGAGTAACTTTCGGATCAAATGGATCTCCAACGACCCATGATTTCATTTTCACTTGCAACTTTGTGATAAAATCATCATAAATCCCTTCTTGAACAAACGTACGTGAACCAGCCACGCATATCTCTCCCTGATGAAAGAAAGGACATCGTAAAAATTAAGAGACTCCGAAGGGAAATTTGATAAAATGTGAAGAAAGGGAAATAATTTGCCTTGTTGAATAAAGCAGCTTGAAGAGCAATATCTACTGCTTTATCAACATCTACATCATCGAAGATCAACACTGGAGATTTTCCTCCGAGCTCTAGTGAGACGGGTTTCAAGTTGCTCATTGCTGCAGCCTGCATTACAAGTCTCCCTACTTCTGTTGATCCTGTAAAACTAACCTGGGGGAACATAATAGATATAATGATCACTAATAGCAGAAATAATTAAAATCTCTTCGATTCAAGGTTCATATAATTTTCGGATATTTAATCCTCTTGCTTCTCCGAGTTTACCATATCAACGTCCATATGTGAACAGAGTGCTGCACCAGCTGTATGTCCAAATCCAGGTACAACGTTTAGCACTCCATTTGGGATGCCGGCCTATTCATAAACGAAGTAAAATTATAGGAATGCTTTACAAACAAAATCATGTACTTCCCGGATTCCATGTGTACCATGAACACTAAATTCGACAGAAAAGTAGTACAGGCACTTACGAGCTTGGCTAAATGAGCATAGTAGAGAGCAGAAAGGGGAGTTTGTTCTGCAGGCTTGACAACCATGGTACACCCTGCAGCTAGTGCTGGTCCAACCTTCAATGTGAACATCTGTGTCGGGAAATTCCAAGGGATAATGTGTCCAACGACACCAATAGGCTCCTTCAATGTGTATGCCTGCATCTCTCTACTCATCTTTACAGTTTGGCCGTGTATTTTATCAGCAGCACCTGCATTATAGCGTATAACTGCTGCACCGCTTGGGATGTCCACAGCCTTGCCAAAATGGAACAACTTTCCAGCATCAATTGTATCCAATGCAGCTAATTCTTCTATGTGCTCGTCGATCAAATCAGCAAACTTCAGCATTAACCGCCTCCTCTCCTGCATTATTCTTCCAATATTAGACCATTAGAACACACTGAAGATGGTGAATCTGGAATGAAACAATTACATCAATCCATTTATGCAACACAATTGTATGATCAGACTAGGGCTGATGGCATGGAATGTTAAACCGAACCAAGCCTTCAACGAAGTGAGGTCGCCTATAGGAATACGACTTTTCCAATTATCGCTATGTTGAGTGATCCCGTCTCCAATCCGAGCCTAAACATAAAGTATGTTCAAATTCCCGAAAAAATGCATAGTTAGGCTCCAACCCACTTGTTTGTGACAAGTTCATTATTGAGACACGAACAATGGTAGGTTCGGCACTGAGTCGAACCACCCTATGTATAGAGGCGAAGTTGTCGATACTAGTACTCTAAGTCTTTCGAATTGAGCTATGCCTCGAGGCTCAACTCAAATTATGAATCTATATGACTTCCTCTACTTATTACATATTCATACAAATCCAATATTTTCACTATAGTTCTTGATTTGCTTATCAAATACAGTTGGAGCAAATTTAAGTTAATCGGATAGTCCAGTGGAAAAGGCTCTTACTAGTGATCAAAAGGTCCTAGGTTGGATACTTAGCTCATCGCTAATTTACAAAAAAAAAAAATACAGTTGGAGCAAATTAATATATAGGTTTAAATTCTTTTTTATATTGAACTTTGGCGATCTAATCAGTTTGCCCCTAAAGTTTTAAAATCGGTTTAATTGCCCCCAAACTAGTTATTTTGGGGATTTTCAAGTGATATTGGCAGATTTTAAGTTCTAATAAAGGTCAAAATAAGAATTTAGCACGTAATAGGCTTTTGGGGTTAATTTTAATAAATAAAATATATTGAGACTCTTCTAAAAGTTATAAAATTATTAAAAAGAAATTTCTAAAAAGTAATCCCTCTTCTCTACCGATTTTAATAAGGAATGAATTTGTGCTAAAGTAATTAAAAAGACTCAACTTATTTAAATTAGGTGAGATTCATCCCGTAATTTATCTTTCGTTTACTCTAAGGTGGAGGTGCATCACCGTGAGTGTAACCATTTCATATTCAAAAGTTGAAACCAACATATTCTTACAAACTTTGACTAACCATACAATCTAGTTATTATCATCAAGAAGTTAAATTACTTGGTAGGTTGTACTTCGCTGTCTTGAAAATTGACTTTCTGTTTATACGAGACAAAAGAAGAGTCTATTTGTTTTTGTTTTACATCATCATATATTTTAAAGATCATATACTATAATCAAAGATAAAATTATATAATTGAGTAGTCGCCATTTGGTAGTAGCATTATTGAAATTGTACAATTAATTAAATGAATTAAGTAACATAATAAAACAAGTACTCCCTCGACTCAAAATTGTCTAATGAGTTTGACTTTTCAAGGTCAACGACACACGACTTAAAACGTAAATATTTTCATTTATACGTGTAAAAATTACAAAAATCTGATATTTCAAAAATTGACAACGAAACGAATCTAACAGTTCACGGTCATAATTTTCAAAATTTAACTTTCAAAATAGAAACTGGACAAATAATTTGAAACGGGGAGTATTAATTAGAGATTTCTTACACAGCCAGGTAACCTAGGCCATGGACCATTATCAAATGCTTCACGAGCTGCTTCAACAGCCAAATCAACATCATCTTTGTCCCCTTCTGCAATTCTTGCTATTATTTCCCCTGTTCTTGGGTCAATTGTTTCAAATGTTCTTCCTGTAATAAATTACAATATTACACATGTACTTCAATTATATTTATTGCTTAACCAAAAAAGTTACGTTTCCATACTTTACTTAGAGAAGCTGCCATACACAATTTTTTTCGTTTTGTAAATTAGCGATGAGATTAGTATCAAACCCATGACTTCCGGTCACTACCAGAAGACTTTTCTACTCGAGTTTACAGTGAGCATATGCAAGGCCGACACGCTTTAATTAAATTGTCGCTTTAAATTCCGAAAATATTTGGATTGTGCCTGAATATATGAAGAAGTTGACTCTTCATAGTAGTAAATTTAAATTTGTGAGTTGTCAACCGACCATAATATGTACTCCATAAGAATAATAAAAGTCTAAAACGTACTACTAAATAAAAAATAGTTTTATGCAATTACCATAATAATAAACTTGTTCTTGAATAATCACTACTTGGTCAGATTTCTAGTCCAAATTCCAATCACTCCATAATAATATGCATGTTATTGGTTGTTATTAGGTGAAGTTATAAGCTAACCATGCATTATTTTATTTTATTTTATTGACAAATTTATTCTCAAACTTATATTACACTTATATGACATAACGACAATCTACTACTATGAAAAATGGAAATTAAATATTGTGGTCCAGACATATACTATAATCCCATGCAACGTCTCTAACATACAACCAAAACAAAAGAGACAGGGGTACAACATTAAAAATTCCGTCTATTATTGTTCTATTTCAACCTCAATTTTAATTAGCCTTTGTTATTTATTTTGGCCTGTTATATAATTCATCATTGAATTTGTTGCAACTTAGTTTACAAGAGGATATTTCTTGTCATCAACTTCGGAGAGAATGATCGAGGCGTATTGTCCCACATTGTTATATTAAGACTGTTATTTTTCTAAATTTTTATAATCATGAGCTATTTCGATTAGTTTACGATATAATTTCGTAAATTTTTAAAAGTGTAATACGCCTCGTGGTCATGACCTCCGACACATGCTAGGTAAGCCCGATTCAGTTTTCCTTAAAAAACATGGAGACGTTCATAATATGATCTTGTTTAGTTTGAGATGTTTTGTGAATTCATGCGTTCGATAAATTGAAACGGAAAAGCCTAAGTTAGGGAGTGAAGAAAGGAAGCACATAGTTTGGCACTTTTGTTAAATTACTGCAGCCACATTTTATGTCAAAATCCGGTAACACGAAATGAATACCAACTTATTTTTTGGTAGGTGGATAATCATCAGTCATATCATATGGAGTGTTACGTTGTCTGCTGAACGAACGTACCAAAAAGTGTTAATACCTTTCCATCAAGATTGTACTTTCATAAATCTAATTTACTCTCATTTTTAGAGTTTTCAGGTTCAACTATAATTTCTTACAACTCAGTCAATTTATATATTTATTATTTGTGATACTCATCGTTATACAAAAGTAGACTCATACTTCAACAATCAATTAAAGTTTAATATTACGATAATGAATATAACTTTTTTTAATAATTAACGACTTGCATTTAGTTTAAATTCAATATTTACTAAAATAAGATGACTATATATATTGTATCATATGGTGTAGGAACTCTTTTTGTTAGACCGCTCACATAATTTTGATTCACAAAAATATATTTCTTAAAATGATTTCTCATCATGTAACTAAAAATTTATTCAGGAATAATTTCCTTATAAAAATTAATTTTAATTTGAAATGAATTAAATAGAATATTAATTATATGGTACATGGCAATAATAGAAAGAAAATTATTGTTACATGGCAGTAATACCAGGTCTTCTAACTATCATAATATCATATACCGTCGAATCAGTTACAATTTTATTAAAAAAATTCCTATAATTTATCTTAATGTATAAATTACACAATAAACACCAACATATAAAGTACTGAAATAAAAATTTTAAAAAAATCTTAATAAAAAAAAATTTAATAAGATCATAACTTTTTATAACTTTTTACGTATCTTACTCATTTTATATTGTTAGATATATCCCCATAAATATCTATAGAAGATTTACCATCTAGTGGTTTTAGTTATAAAAGTATGTATTGATGATCACGGCCTTAGTTATTTATGGTACGAGACTTTAAATTACTAGTTCAAAGGCAACAAAGTAAAATCTAGAATATGTATTTTCATTCTAATCCAAACTCATATTAAACTGCTACCTCCATCGTTTAATGCCGTTCACATTACTTTTTCATTCAAAAAAATAAATAAAACCGCTATCCTAACGACCGACACATACATCCTGTCATAAAAGATACGAAGGAGATAGATCGCAGGTATGTCTAATCATAAGATTAGAGCTTGTATTTTAACTTCTTCGACACAAAATTAGGGAGAAAACATACCTGAAAGGGAGTCAACAAATTCTCCATTGATGAATAGCTTGGTGAACTTTATAGTTGGAATTTTAACGTATGACTCGAAATTTCCATTATTTCTTTCTCCAACCATCTTTTAATTTATAAGTTGAAGAATAAGAGAATGAAATTGGGATATGAGGAACGAAGAGGGACATGCAATTAGAGGGTTATAAATAGCTAAACTCCTCCCCTAAAATAAGCCTACTAGTTACTACCGAGTCGTAGATGACGACATGACGTGCTGTGTTTTGTGTATATTGCTCAACTTTTATATGTTGGTCAGCGGCTGCGGTTGAGGATAAATTCGAGAAAGTACAAGAGCACAATAGAAAATTGTTGGAATAATGATTCTAGCAATTAATTGTGTGTAAAGTTGTACTTTGATTCCACTAAATAGTCGATATGCATAAATGTTTTTCGTAATTAGTTCATTTGGTGCAATTTAGTATCGAATTTAACAGATCCGTTAAAAATAGGCGAAAAATTGTGACTTTGGGTTAAAATCAAAGTTTTTTTTTCGTAAATTAGCGATAAATTACGAATACAATGATATTACAAATAATGAATACAAGAATTTCTAACTAATAGAGAGTTAGAGTATAACATGAGACAAGTTTGTCTCCAACAAAATTCGAACCCATGATCTCTTGCATAAAAGGGTGGATCGGATGCAAGTACTAGTGCTGTTAAAGGACCGGGTAATTCGTAACCCGCTCGTTACTCAACTCGGAGAGCCCGAGTCCGTTACCCGCTCGTATCCTTATCGAGCGATACTCGAGTAATTTTCTTTACTCGATACCCGAATCGAAAACCAGGGTCCGCTCGATTACCAGCTCGTTTATTTTTTATATTGTATATTTATATGTAATATATGTTATACTTTAATCATATTGAACTTCAAATGACCAATATAAAATTAGTATTGAAAAAAATTTCAGATTTGCATTTCAACAATGAAATATTGTTGAAGAGAACCTCAAAAATAAAAATTTTAAAAGAAATTTGGGGATAACCCGGAGCCCGCTCGTCACCCGGCTCAAAAAATCAGGCTCGGTACCCGCTCATGTCCTTATCGAGCGATACGACGGTAATACATTTGCTACCCGGCTTGTTAGAACCGGGTAATTACCCGACTCAGTAAAATAGAAACCTGGATGGGTAACCCGTTACTCGCTCGAACCCGGCTCGTTAACAGCACTAGATGCAACTAGGCTATTGAACCATCGACAGGCTAATATCTAAGTTTTAAAATCTATTTACGGTTAAAACGTGAATTGTATAGAATTTTGGGAGTATAGAAAAATTTCAACACTTAAGTCCCTCCAAATTTCCTCATATCTTCCGACTTCTATACAACTCTTTTTTTCTCTCCAAAATCTTACATTTTTAACTACAATAATTCTTACACTTTCTTACTATAGTTAATTTTCTATTTACTCACACTTTATTTCTCTCTAAATGTCTCAAAGTGACATTTCTTCAAATTTTAGGAGTATGCAAGATGAAATCACTAGGTGCCACTGTGGATTGGTTTGCAATCCAATCACCTTGTAATGAAAGAATGGCGATCGAAGATTTGTGAAGTGTCCAAAATTAACTTTTGGTCGTGGAATGTGGCAATGAGTTGATCATGTAGATTCGTTATCGGTTATATTAGGTTATCTCGAGATAACTATTGTACTTTAATATAAGAATTAGTTGAAGTAGATAATTACATAGAGTTATTGTGCCTATTGTAAATACATAGAGTTGTGTTTATCGTAAATTCTTGTATTATCATTAATATATATATCATAGCAGGACCTCCTCATAAGTGAGTGATAAACCATAATTCAGTTATAGTTATTAGCTGTCCATTAGTTGTATCCACTCCTAATATTAAGGAGCACGATTAATTATTGTGTATATATATGTAATGAGTTGCATTTAATAAGATCATCAAAAACAGTTTCTGTTCATGGTATCAGACGCCAACATTTCTTACCACATTAAATCTTCTTCTTTCTCTTTTTAAGTTCTTTACTAATGGAGAAAAGTGAATCTCCCATCCATGTTTCCACATCTTCTACTGTTCCTCCTTCACCACCAACTATTGTCCCTCCCTCACCATCAACCATAATGTCTCCTCTTACCAACATTCCTCCTCCACCACCTCACATCAACATCAAAAACTTCATTTCCATGGTGTTAGATTTCTCTAATCATCCTATATGGCAATCTGTGTTCATCCCAATTCTTGAAAGTCATGGTGTGTTGCATCATATCGATGGTACCGCTCCTTCGCCTCCGTCGTTCATTTCAACGGTTGATGGTCAAGTCATTCCCAATCCAGCCTTCATTACCTGGAAACGTACTGACGCAATGGTTCTCTCTTGGCTTCAGGCTACAGTGTCAATTAGAGTTCATTTGATCATTGCTTGTGTTACTAGTTAGCGTTACGATTCAATATGGTATCAGAGCGAAATGACCGCCTCCGCCTCTATTCCTGTCGACCCTGCCACCACTTCTGACAATATAACCGATACAAACATAGTTGGGACTCGAGGCATCGACAAAACCCGGAGGTTGAACCATATATATATTTTCATCAAGAGTACCGTGCAAAAAAAGCATTTTGGATATCAATTTGGCGAATTGACCATTTGTAAGTAACCGAAATAGATAGAATAATACGTATAGTAGATGATTTAATACCTGGACTAAAAGTGTCAAAGAAATCAATACCTTCCACTTGATGATTGCCTTTGGCCACTAGGCGTGCGCGACGACGCGTAATAGTACCATTAGAATCCTGCTTGAGCCTAAACACCCATCGAGATCAATTATCACTTAGTTCGTCAAAAAGTCGCTAAACGAGAGCTTCTTATCCAGTTCATCTCCACGAAAGATCAGATAGCGGATGTGCTCACCAAGCCCCTCTCCTCGTCCGCCTTCAGCTTGTAAGAGGAGTATCGATTATATTAGGTTATCTCGAAATAACTATTGTACTTTAATATAAGAATTAGTTGAAGTAGATAATTACATAGAATTGTGTCTATTGGAAATACATAGAGTTGTGTCTATTGTAAACTCTTGTATTATCATTAATATATATATATATCATAGCAGGACCTCCTCATAAGTGAGAGAGTCCATTTGATAATTGCTTGTGTTACTAGTTAGTGTTACGATTGAATATCCATTAAGGGAGACATACAACAACCCTATAACCAACGCAATGGATAGCATACCACACGAAATCCATTACACGTGAGGGGAGTGTTAAGATGCACATCCCACATCGGAAGCCGATGTCCTCCCGGATCAATATATAAGATCTTGTGCTACTCCCTCTATTGCCAATTGGTTTTAGAGTTGAATCTCATAGACTCTTAACATCCAACTATATCAACAAATGTCAAACTTAATAATGGATCATAACTTAAGTACAAAGCAAGTGAAATACTTTTTGAAACATGTGATCGAATAGATCATTTTGAAATATTTTAGAGTGAAATGTGAAAAATCTGAAACATGTATAATTGAACGTGCCATTAACCCTAAACTCATTTAATAAAAAAGCAAAAAGATTAACTTGTGCCCATTTTCGATCATAATAGTGTTTTATAAGCTACGATTAAAATTTGGTAAGACGCCATTTAACAAGAGATGTATACGACATTGACCTAAATAGCACTTATAAGTGTTATCCCTCAATGTGCTATTTATTGTTTGAATAGCGTGTACTTACTAAACGCTTTCTAATAGTATCTAGATATTCATTCCAATTCAAAATTTGTGGCGTTTTTCGTTTTTGCTTGCCAATTTTGACCATCAATTACTTATCCTTCTTTAGTCTAAAAAATACAAAATTAATATCAATAAATGTATAATTAATAGTATTTCATATAGGTAAATTTTTATAATTTTTTATAATTAAATTAGTTAGTTATTGCTAATTAAAGTTGAACAAGAAGACATGAAAAAGACATATAATTTGAATTGGAAGGAGTATGTTATAGACTTATAGCTTTGGGAAAGTACTATTCTAGATATCATCGTTTTTTCTAGTTTTTATTCACTTTTTTCTACAATTTTTTATTGTCATCATTAGGAGATAATAAAATATTTCTAATGTCTAAGAAATGAAAATTTTCCCTGTGGGTGACTGGTTTTTATTCCTCGGCATATAGAGTTACCTCAGCCAGCCAGCTTACTTCCTATTAATCTATATTGAATACATGCACGAATTTTTTTTATTCATAATTCATTTTTAAACCCATGGTATGTGACAGTGATTACATATACTCTCAATTAATTAATTCATTCTTTCATAATTTTGTTGATTAATAATGAAGTACTTTTATGTTCTTATTTAGATATAAGAATATAAATAAATAACATTTTATTGTGTTCTTATTAGACATAGAAATTCTCCAACATCTCAAAAAAGAAAAAATACACCTCTCACTCCGTCCTTACAAAAAGATAAGTCATATTTACTAGTAGTACAATATGGATAAGGATAATATGCAACCACCGCAACAAAACTATTTTCACATGCACCCAACTCAGCATCAAAGCACTAATTAAATATCGAAATCAGAACTTATACTCTTTCGTCAAAACTAACAACACACTCATAACCAACATATATTATCAATTGAATAATTATGACAACTCCAGTTGCACGATTTTTCTGAAACTTCGCAAAACAGCCACGCTTTTGAATTTGAAACAAGAATATCCATTGTTGATGAATGAAAATTGAGAAAATTTTTCTCATAAACAAATATGTATATGCTTAGAAAAATTTAGTGGTGTTCCAAAAAGTAGTGAGGCCATAGGCCAAATGGTGATCAACATGACTTCCATTGAAGACATTGAAGCAAGACCTTGTATGGTTTGTAATGAAAGATGGGAAGTGAACGAAGTAAAATGCCTTGTCCAGGCACATTCTTCAGATATCTAACCACTCGGATAGCTGCATCCCAATAATCCTGTCGTGGCATCTATAAAAACTGAGATAAAATATGAACAACATAAGCCAAGTCAGGGCGAGTATATGATAGATAGAGTAACCAACCGACAAGGCGTTGGTATTGTTCCTTATCCGAGAGCTCTCCACTTTCACATTCACCCAATTTGTGATTCGTTTCCATCGGAAACCCCGAAGGTCTGCCACCTAGTAAGCCACACTCAGTGATAGAGCAACTTTTGTCATTACTAGAAACAATTAAGTCGTCAACATATATCAACACATGAATACGCACAGAACCCCGAACATAAGAAAATAAGGAATAGTATGATTTGGAGTTATGAAAGCCGTACATACGTAAAGATGAGGTAAGTTTAGCGTACCAACATCGCGGTGCCTGCTTCAATCCATAGAAAGACTTACGTAGACGACATACCTTCTCGCCAATATCCAGTTCAAAACCCGGAGGAGGTTTCATATACACTTCCTCCTGCAGATCACCATGTAAGAAGGCATTATGAACATCCATCTGATGTTACCCTCCGGACACTGCGATGCTTGACCTTGCTCCTCTCCCTCCTCAGGTACTTCGTATCCTTTGTCACATTTCTTGAGGCCTTTATTACTACAGGAACTGAGCCTCGATCACACCGCCAGGCATTACGTGATCTAGGATGACGTGTTGCCATGCAAGCTGAAATACGTGCTTTGGAGGATAATGGGACATGGAGTTTGGTTAATCTACCTCCACATAAAAAGGCCTTGGGTAGTCGGTGGGTCTACAAAATCAAGCATCAATCTGACGGTAGCATAGAACGTTGAAAAGCACGTCTTGTAGTGTTTGGAAATCATCAAACTGAAGGGGTTGATTATTTTGATACATATGCCCCTATGGCAAAAATGTCTATTGTACGAGTTTTTCTTGCAGTTGCAGCTGCTTGTGGATGAGATGGGAGTTACATCAGATGGATGTTCATAATGTCTTCTTACATGGTGATCTGCAGGAGGAAATGTACATGACACCTTCTTCAGGTTTTGAATAGGATATTGGCGGGAAGGTATGTCGTCTACGTAAGTCTTTGTACGGATTGAAGCAGGCACCTCGATGTTGGTATGCTAAACTTACCTCATCTTTACGTACGTATGGCTTTAATAACTCCAAATCGGACTATTCCTTATTTTTATGTTCGGGGTTTTGTGTGTATTCATGTGTTGATCTAAGTTGATGACTTAATTGTTTCTAGTAATAACAAAGTTACTCTATCTGTATTCAAAGCATATTTAAGCACATGTTTTCATATGATCTGGGAGTTCTTAAGTATTTCACCTAGATTGCACTTATAAGTGTTGTCCCTCAAATTTTAATTTATTGCTTAAATAGCGTGTACTTGCTAAACGCTACCTAATATTAGTATCTATATATGTTATAGCTTTAGGAAAGTATTATTCTAGATATCGTCGTTTTTTCGAAATTTTTGTTCTGTTTTTTCTACAATTTTTTTTATTGTAATCACTAGAAGACAGTAAAATATTTCTAGTGTCTAAGAAATGAAAATTAATTAAAGTTGAATACAAGCACTATTTTTTTTATTCATAATTCATCTTTAAACGGTTTATACTTTCAATTAATTAGTTAATTCTTTCATAATTTTGTTGATTAATGATGAAGACATGAAGTACTTTTATATATGTTCTTATATTTAGATATAAGAAGATAAGTAAATAACTTTTATTGTCCTTAGATATAAAAATTCTACAACCAATGTCAATTTAACACAACTAGAAGTCTCATGCATATGAAAGACAAGTTGTGTTAAAAAAGAATTCGAAAGCCAATGATGTGTACATTCAACAGCACTTAGATGTAGAACTAAGCACTTAGTAACAAGCAGCCTTTGTAATGCTTTGTTGGAATACCATCATCATTTACGGCGTTATTAGAAATCGTGAAACGGTTGACTAACATTCTCTATATTCTGTCTTGTTGTACATACATAAGGTAAGCCCCAAAATGTATGTCTCAGTTAATTAGAAGATTAAATTTGCATATTAACCCACTTCATCGACATAAAATTCATTTTTTTTACAAGAGTCAAGCCTTGCTTGTTGACTCCTTATATAAGAGTCAAATCGAGTTTGCACTCTAACTTTTTATCAGTTGAGCCAGTGTCGGTCCTTACCCATGGCTGGGGGCGCGGTCGTATTAGGCCCCCGTTTTGGAAGGGGCCCCAAAATTTTTTAAAAAAAACTATATATATATTATTTTACTAATTTAATAATTAGAAATTAAATTATATATTTAAAAATTATATTTGTTAAATAAGTGTTAAGTTTTGTAATTTCATATTTGAAAAGTGATGAACTAATATCGATATAAAAACATTAGCATAAAACTATAAACTCGGTTAACTATTAATTTTATAACGTTATTATTGTAACGTTTAATAATCAAATTATGTAAAGAGAACATGAAATATTATTTAATGAGATTAGGATAACTTAGAAGCAGAAGATAGAACTAATGTCTACTTAGGTTACTAGTACTTTTTTAGTCTTTCGATCTTTCTTATATAATACTTCATCCGTTCCAAAATAGTTGACGTTTAAGCTATTTGCACACAGATTAAAAAAATTAAAAGTTGTCAAAAATAACACTGAAAAAGTAGAAATACAATTATTTGGAACTATATCACTGGTTGGTTGCTAATTTCAAGAATAAAAATAGCCAAAAAGTTTATTAAGAATGTAAAAGTACAATTTTCAATGTTAAAACGACAACTATTTTGAAACAAAAAAATAGTGCTAGGGCGTCAACTATTTTGGAATGGAGGGAATATTAGTTGTATAAGTAGAAGTACAGAGCAAATTTACTCAATTAATCCATTTATTGTATTGGTATCCGGTGAGGCATAGTGCTTTTTTAATTTGAAGAATTAGAATTGTTACATTAAATTTCAGATGATAACATTCTTTCTTCTCTTGTTAATTAATTTATTTTAATTAATTTTATACTTTAATTTTGTTCATTACTTAATTTTATAAGTTTATTATTTTATATTCTATTGGTTACTTGTTTCTTAACAATTTTTGTCTATTTTATAATATGTTGTCTCGCAAATATTTATCCGGAAATAATATTAAAAAAACGTGAAAACGAATTGGTTATATCACAAAGAAGAGCTCTTGAAATTTTTTTAAAAGTATTCCTATAGGTAGTGATCAATTAAATGAAAAATTTGCATCAAACAATGCTAGAAGATATCGTTTTGTGTACTCTTGTAATTTTAATGTTTCATTTCAATGAATAAAGATGAGTTCTCAAAATATAAATTTTATTATATATAACAAGGCCCCATTTTTATTTTTCGCACTAGGCCTCGAAAATCTATGGACTGGCCCTGAGTTGAGCTATGCCCCACCAACTCATTTACCAGATTATTATTTACTAGTTATTTGTGTACAATATAACATGCATATGTGTGCTGTATATTGGATATATTCGGTTAGCTAGTAATAAGTATTATACTATAATTTAGGCGATAGTTATTAATAGGCATTAGACTCATACATTGAAAACTCTTGTATCATAAAGTAATCTACACTATATTTAATTGGGGAAGGGGGAATTAGGTTTTTTAGTAGTGAAGCCCCATGTTCACTAATTCCCTTCATTATAGGAGAAGTTATAAAATAAAATTGCTACAAAATGACTTTATATAAATCTACACTATATTTAATTGGGGAAGGGGGGAATTAGTTTTTTTTGTAGTGAAGCCCCATGTTCACTAATTCCCTTCATTATAGGAGAAGTTATAAAATAAAATTGCTTCAAAATGACTTTATATAAATTAGTTGAAATATAAATTTGAATAAATACTTTTACATGACAAATTATTTACCATTGTTTTTTGTTTATTAATTTTCAAGTATTATTTAATATTAGGATGCACAAGCATCGATTATGCCGAAAATACTAGTATATATAACACACCAGGATCCTTACGAGGGGGGCCTCGAACGGATAGGGGCCGAATATTATCATAGTTGCCCCGCCCGACCCGATCCATTAATATTGGCAGGCAGTTGAACTCGAGACATGGGCCGGCCGTCTCGCTGGACACGTCTAGGGGCAATATACTTTAAATTAGTGTTGTTAAAGGACTGGGTAATTCAGAACCCGCTCGTTACTCGACTCAAAAAACCCGACTCCGTTACCCGCTCGTATCCTTATCAAGCGATACTCGAGTAATTTTTTTTACTCGATACCCGATTTGGAAAACGCGGGACCGCTCGATTACCTGCTCGTTTATTTTTTATATTTTGTATTTATATAATATATATGTTACACTTTAACCATAATTAATTTAATTGACCAATATAAGACTAATATTGAAGAAAATTTTCAGGGTTGCATTTCGACAATTAAATCTTGTTGCAGGTCACCTAAAATATGTCTTTCTTAAATAAAAACTTGGGGGTAACTAGATACTCGCTCGTTTCCTTATCGAGTGATACAAGGGTAATTTCGTTATTACCAGGTAATTATCCGGCTCGATAAAATTAAAATCCAACACGAACCAAGCTCGTTTGTAGCACTACTTTAAATGGTTTGTTCGAGCCAGGTTCATTAAGGAGTCTAGGGCCAGGGAATTCGACATGGGGGCCTGTTCAGTTTTGGATTCTTATTAGACTCAGAACATCAAACTTGCATATTAGAATAGGTTTGTTCAAGACTCAATATTGTTTGATTTTAGAATTGTTGTAGTACTGCAAACGAGCTTTATTAAGATTTTTTTAGTGTACAAATTACACAATTAATCCCTACGTTAATATATAGATTATCATGAAAGTTTTTTAGAGAAAATTTAAAAAGACTATAACCTTTTAGCCACGTAACAATGAACTAAAATCCAAATATTTAAACTTTTAAGGATCAAACCGCTACATAATCCACGCCAAAACTTCAAGTAAATGAGAGTAATAATATATGAATTATACAATATATCACATCAAATCTAAGAAAAAAAAAGAAACTCTAAGTTCTTTATAAATTAATCCTCCAAAGTTAAACCGGAAATTAGCTCTCTTCTAATGTTAAACCTCCTGGAATCAGCAAACCGAACCGAAAACGATCTAGTAATAAGACCGTCCGGTTCACCATCATCCCATGCCAACCCTTGATCAAAATTCTGGGCATAAGTCAATTCATCATAAGGTGCCCCTTCTACATGATGATGATGATGAATAGAAGATTTGAACATTTTCTTTTTATCTTCCAAGAACTTTTTCCACTTCCCTTTCCACCTCGACGACGAAGACTTGCTAGAACTCGATGGCGGCTCCTCCATCATCAACTCGGCCGGTTCACCACGGCCGAGACGCGCGAACTGGACAACTGTTTTGGAACGCGCCTTGGACCAATTTTGGATGTCCATTATGTTCTCACAATACAACTAGAAATGGAGCTTATATGTTTAATATATATGTATGCATATTGCATGGGGTGATATTATATGGAATAATATGTGTAGTTAGTCAAGAAATGTATATAAAGTGAAACTTCTAGTGGAGGGCGAAATTAATATGGATTAGGTATGCATTTAGACGTAAGATAAAGTCCATTTTGGCTAGCTTATTAGTATATATTAAAATAGTCAATTAGTAGGTCTAATTAATTGGCGTTATCCTATTTTTCGGCTAAATGTGACCGTAGAGTAGAATTAAGCTTCAATGTGTGTGACAACAGTCAAAACACTAATTAATGTGAATACTTTTTTTACTGCCTATAGGAGTTACAAATAAATATCATATCAGATTGTAATTAAATTCTAAATTAAATAGTGGAAGTATTAAAATGCACATTTCATATTGAAATAAAGTCAAAATCTTCTAAATTAATATATAAGGTTTATTAAATTGTACTATTCTTTCAATTGTTAATTAATTTTAGAGTCGAACTATATAGAATCTTAACAGTGAGTCTAAGCTTCAAACGAACAATTTATTTTTTCTTCACAAACTCTATTGATTGTTGAACATGGGAGAAAATTACCGAAATAGTCCCCGATAGTGGGATCGAATTGCACTTTAGCCCCCAATAGTTACACGATTACGTTTTAGTCCCCGAAAGTGGCCAAAAGGTTGCACTTTAGTCCCCAGATCATGTTTTCCAATAAAGTTGGGGTCAAAACACAATTTTTAACAATTATGGGGTCAAAACACAATTTTTTATGGTTGTTTTCCAATAAAGTCTACAATTATGGGCTAGCTAATGGACAAACTATAATATAATGGTTTTGCAAAATAGTCCACAATAGTGGGACCGAATTGTTCAAAATCGTGTTTTGACCCCATAATTATTAAAATCGTGTTTTGACCCCAACTTTATTGAAAAATATGACCTGGGCACTAAAGTGCAACCCTTTGGGCCACTTTCGAGGACTAAAATGCAACCATATAACTATTGAGGGCTAAAGTTCAATTCGGTCTCACTATCGAGGACTATTTCGGCAATTTTCTCTTGAACACGGTGTCGATAGTCATCATCACTTGCATACATGGATGGATCTACGTTAGAGCAAGAGGTAGCAGGTGCTAAGATTGCGTAACGAAAGATATTGATCATCTCTCGATCCCGAAGGTAACAACGGTGGAGGAGAGGTGGGAGATTTCTTGGTGGGAGACGGCGACATCATACTAGAGTGATACGTGTGTGGCGACAAGTTGGTAGTTGTCGAGGAGGGGGATGTGGATGTGGTTGTGTTCTTCTTCAGTTCGGGTTGCTTGCTTTCAAATTTGATGCTATTAAGTCATTGACTCTTGGGTTCAAATTGCTAAACCCATCAGCAAATTATTTGGGTAACACGTTTACTATAGCAAAAAGCATGACTATTCTATGAAATATTAAAATATCAGATTAAAAAATGTAAAACTTGTCAAGCGAGCCCGTGCCGGACAACCCCGGCCCGTTAAAAATGGACCGACCCGGGCCCCTAGGATACGGGGTCGGTCGCGTTCAGAAACCGGGCCGGGGCCTTACACAAATACCATGCATGTATTCGACCCGGGTCACTCACTTGGGCAAGCCTTAGAAGGGCATGACATTGTAAAATGGCTAGAGTCGTTAAAGAGCCGGTCCAGTTCGTTTTTGGCACAAACTGGTTCGAACCATTAATCAAACCTGTTATAAACCGATTTGAATATTCAAACTACACTATATATTAGGGCAAAAAGATGGAACTATCACTTATGTTTTACCCAGGGTCCCCTTTGACTCACTCATGATTTAATTGGCCTCTTTCACTCACCCATAAAATAAAATGAGGCTCTTTTAATATTTCCGTGTTATCTACTGCTAATGTTGCCGTTAACACAATAATTTAGTAGGGGCAAATTGGTACCTTAAGGCTTAATAAACAACGAGAAAAAGGAAAAATCGAAAATACCCAAATCAATTTAATGGTTATCCGAAATCCCCAAATTAAACTCGAAACCTAATCGATCAAAACGAAAAACGACACATCATGGTGAGAGATTAGGTCCTTTTATTTCATGGATGAGCGAAATAGACCAATTAAATCATGGGTGAGTAGAAGGGGACCCTGGATAAAACATAGGTGATGAATCCAGCCTTTTGCCCTATATATTATCTTAAGTTGTAAATCGTTGTAAAGCTGTGAATTTGTTACAAACTACAGTTTTATTGTAACTTCGATAGTAAAATGATAATCTATCATTTATTTGTCTTTCAATTTGATAATAACATAATGAGAAATGATTTTATGAAGAAAAAGGGTCAAGTTTTAAAAAGTAGTTATTTCATGTAATAAAATTCAGTTTTAATTATATTATAACATTACATAAAATTTATAATGTAATTGAGAAAAAAATATTCATATAAATCTGATTACCTTAAAATATTATGGTAAATAATTCTATTTTAGTAATATATTATATAACAATAAATAACTTATGCATCTAAAGAGTAATATATCAATGAATCTCATGCTTTTGCTTTTATCTATATATATTTCAATACGAAGAAAGTATTATTATTTTAAATAAATCGTTTCAGTTATTCCTTGAAATATTAACATTACACATTTTTTATTATATAACTACAATAGAGTTTGTCACAATGTTGAATAATATGTTATGTTAACAAAAAACATTAAACAATTATATATTATTAAAGGAATATATACTGATGCATTATTACAGTTCATTTGATAAACAACATTGGTTAATTATGATGTACAATTTAACAAGTCTTCATTGTAGCACAATGTTTAGAAAGTTAAAATTTACACATACCAGATACCACGTAGGGTTCTAATCCCCTCACTATCATATAACTGGCTTGGACTTAACGGGTTGGGGCCAGACTAACAGGTCTGGCCCATGGATGGTTCGATGGGCCTGCCCGTTTGATAGGTCTAATTATAATGCATCCCAATAAGGCAATAACTTCGTCATGGACTAACTGCGGCCCAAGCAGAAAGGAATGACCCAAAATATTTATTCGATCTAAACCGAATATTTACGCGATTTAGGATTTATTCGATTTGGTTCAGATCGAATAAATATTTGCCCGCGTCCTAAAAAACTTTTAGGATTTTTTAAAAGTTTAGGTGTTAAAAGTACACTTTAGGTGTTTATTTCAAATTATTATTGAAGTTCAGGTGCCTAAATGAAAAAAATTTGTTATATATTATACTACCTCAATTTCAAAATAATAGATGTTTTGGGAGTGCGTGTCGAACTTTGATCACGAATCACATTTCATTTATTTATCCGAAAATCTAAACTTGAATGATTAAATTCTTTTTAAAAATATTTTCACCATATTATTGCTTTTATAATTTTTTACAATATACATTTAAAGTAATTGATGATTAAAATAGGGTATAGAAAAACATATAGTCTATTGAAAAGAAATGGAGAGAGGATATATCTTGTTTCTCGTACATTGCTCTCAAAATGGTAAAATTAATAAATTATTGTGTATTCGATCATTATTTCTTGGCATCCCAAGCAGGGGCGGACCTAGAGGGGTAGGGGGGCCGGTCTTCGGTTTCGTTATATATCGTTTTTTTTTTGAGATTTTTTTTGAATGTCTACCTTAGTTGGTTAGGAGTTTCTTTTAAAGGATGGAGGTCATGGGTTCAAGCCCTCTAAGACACATTTTTAACATAATTTTGAACTTTTGTTAATTCCTTAATATATTTCTTTTAAAATTTTCTCCCTCACTTAATTTTTTTCAAAAGTTGCCTCCCTTTAAGTTTGTTAAAAATTGACCCCTTTATTTTCATCCTGGTTTCGCCTCTAATCCCAAGCATTCCTTCAATCAAATAAAGCAAAGAATCATTATGCAATCAAGTTGATCGTTGACATTATTCCTCAACAACAAATGGCCCATGTTTGATGCTAGTGAAATGGTCTCGGTTTGTGATGCATTTATAAGATTATTTTGGAATCATGGACCACTTAGTTACGTTACCAAGGAAATAGGGGCCTCGAAGTATCTTAGTGTTAGAGGTAGCTATGATCGACTTATGTCGTGGTTTGGTACCCGGGCATCCTCGTATCTCACATTCAAAATATGGAGCAAGGAGCCATCTATGCCTGGAGTGACCACTATGGTCAAAGAGTTTGCTCAACCCCTTGAACACTCGGGAAACACGACCAAAGGCCCCCGCTCTTCCGAGAGACGGAATCCAAATACATTGAAGTCCTATTTCACTATTCTATTTGAAGTAGAAGCAATAGTAATTACTATGGTTGATCTTTATTTGGAGACTGGCTTCAATTTTCTCAATGAGTTTCTCCAACAATAAATTTTATACTGGAATTGAAAAGGACTTAAATTGGGTGTTTTACCTTTCTATTTTAATATGTTAACAGAATAATAACTCTTGCATTTTACAATAACGTTTATACATGATATATAGATTATATAAAATACCTTAGCAATCTATCGAGCCTTTAGCCTACCATAATATTACAATTATCTCTATAAAAGAATATGAATATATGGAGAGAATTGTCAATTATAATTCGTGTTAGTGGAATCAATTTGTACTTTGATCTTTGACATTGACTATATATGGAGGGTGATCATCAATATTAGCACAAACATTCGTTAAAGTTTGGTTCTAATTTTGATGGAAATTACTTTAAAATCGTAATATGTAACGCTCCATTACTAAATTAAAGGGCAAATAGTTTGGAGTCAAGCTCCTCTCCAATTTCATTCCCTCATGTTCCCCTCATTTTCATCATTTTCTCATCAATTTTTATATTATCAAAGGTGTTGATGAAGAAAGTTAGACATGTAGAAGACAACAAATGCTTCCAAGTACACATTTAATCAAGCAATTTGCTTCTAAGATGAATAGTTCATTCTAAGGTGAATTTATCGTCTTCCACATGCATGACATGTATTTTTAATATAGTATTGATGGAATGTCTACTTAAAAACATTTGTTGTCTTCTATATGACTAGCTTTCTTCATCAACACCTTTGATAATATAAAAATTGGTGAGAAAATGATGGAAAGGAGGAGAACATGAGGAACATGAAGGAATGGATTGGAGAGGAGTCGGACTCAATAGTTTGTGGCATCATTCATGTTTGGAAGAAAAGATAAAAAGCCAATCAGATTACTCATGTTTCAGATAGACTAAATATGATTACTAATGTTTAACAAAGTCTCTCATTTGGAAAACTATTTCATCCAAACACATTTCCTCTCATAAACCCCCATCTAACTCTTAATCACCCCTAAATTAGTCCCAAATTAATTGGGATGCCACTGAAGCACTCAAACGTTAATATCTTTCAATGGGGGTCATGGGAAGAGGGAGGGGATCCCTCGTCCGATCTGATGAAAGGGCGAGATTATGGTTGCTGGGTGGGGCGTAGGAGTTGGGACTGGTGGGGAGGGGGGCACTATATGGTGGTGGGGAAGCTTTTCACTGTTCATTAAAGTAAGATATTAGTTTAGGCTAATTTTGGGGGTTAAAGGGTTATTAAGAGGGGGGAGGGTGGTGAAATCAAAGAAATAGGGGAGGGTTCATTAAGGTCAACTTAGTCAATTTAACGGGGTGGGATAGGAAAATTAAAGAAAAAACTAAAAGGGGCAAATGAAAAAGAAAAGTGGATTGAGCATTTTTCCAAATTTCTCTACTTCTCCCTGCCACCCCCACCCCTCCGATTGCAAAACAACTGAATACATTGAATGTGTAAAACTAGATAAAAATGTGTTGACCGTGTAAAGGATAAAGTGACATACAAACACAAAAATTTAATCTATATAGAACGACAAATAAAAAAACGAAAAAAGTATTAAACATGAAAATAATTAAGAAGTGACCATGCAGGGTATAGTAGACACTAGAATAGTGACAAAAGTAATAGAACTATATTATTTATTTTTTAATTTTTCCGACAGTTGGGTTTATTACAAGATCGACTTCTAAAACACAAGTAAAAACCTTGTAATAATGAGATCTTGATCTTGATTGTAGTAGTTGAGTTTTTTCATGTAGAAGATTCAACAGACTTAGGTGATATAGGAGTGTGTTCTTGCAATAGGCATTGAGTTTGATCTCTTGAACCAAGAAGAATAATCAGTTTTATTAATGGATCGATGAAACTTGCACCTGAAAGATCCTTCATGTTTTGTTGGTGAACACAAACAATAGCCTCCGACAATGTTTGATGATGATTGCCCTTTTGGTGAATTGTTTGATTGATTTTCTCCTCCAATAATGATGTTATTGGTGGTTACTCTCAGCTTATTATTTGATCCTTCTTGAAGGGCCATCATTATTGGGAGAGAGTGGAAATTGGACAATTGTTTTGGGATATGTTTTTGTGGAAATTAGGAACTAGCTACTTGGCTTTGAAGATTTGTTTATATAGGGAGGAGAAAAGATAATTGTTGGAATGGTCCCATCAGTAAGTGGGGGTCTGGTGCAGTTTGGTCCTCGAAATTAGTATTGTCGTTGAAATGGTCCCTGAAAGTGTGTATAATGGTGCATTTAGGTCGCTGATTTGTTAACATTGATGGTTTTCGACGTGAATAGTAAAGTTTTGAGCAAAAATGAAACTTTAGAGAAGTTGGTAACTAACTTTTCAAAACTTTTATTTTTGCCCCAAAACTTCACTATTCACGCCGAAAACCGTCAATATTAACGGATCAGGGACTAAAATGCACTATTACACACGCTTTCAGGGACCATTTCCGCATCAAAGATACTTTCGAGGACCAAATTGCACCGATACCCACTTACTGGTATCATTCCAACAATTAACTCGAGAAGAGAACGATAGAAACAAAAAAAATGTTTGTAGATTTTTATGTCCTGAAATTCACAAAAAAGATAAATTGAGAATATGCCAACTCAAAGCCTCAACTGATCAGGCACAAATAGGATATTTCATATTTATCGACCAGAATTATAGAGGAAAATGATGATGATGGTATTTATCATCAAAGTGTGAGGTGGTAACACGTAGGTAATTAAGTGGTCTATGTTGTTTGATTTGCCAATTGTTGTTTACTCTCATTTACATTATTTGTAAACTCCAACCTCGATTGGTGTACTCCATATTTTATGTATATGATATTACTATTTTTTAACTAAAAATAACGAATATACTGAATATTTATTTGCGCCATACTAAAATATTTGTCTGAAAATATATGTGCCACACATATTGAATTTTTATAGTGTACAGGGATCACAAACCCAAATATAGTATACCCACATAATCATAAAACATTTAAGATAATTAAAATTCAGATTGATTTATTGATGATGATCTCTAGCACAAAATTTGAAAGAATATTATATTCTTGTAAAATATATTTTTTTTTTGGTAAATAATTCATCTCATAAATTAACAATTGTTATGGCTAGAAAAATCATTACAAGAAGGAACTAAATTAATAACATTGTTCAAAGGACTAACAACATTGAAATCTTTAATAACAAAATCTTTAAGATCTTGGGGGCAACCCGCATTTGTAGGCATCCAACGAATATTACAACATTTTACTGAGCAAAAGCGTCAAATCTCCATCCTGGTGAAGGGAGTGAAAGTACCTAAACCAAACCTGTGAAATGAAGCTATCGGTAACACAAAAAATTGTGTACATATGATTATCAATTCTTGAGGCAATAATGATGGCAGTGAGAATCCCGGTAAAAATATTCTGCCGGTTGAGCACAACCTCATTATTGTTGTTGTTAGTGCAGTCTTTGAACATATTGGAACCTTTGATGAGGTTGTGCTTGCCATAGCTGGTTGACGTAATGAACCAGAATGGGTCTTTATCCGAGGAGACACCTAGTAATATCTTGTTGTCCCTTCTATTACATCTCCTTGTGCATGGGTTGCTCGAAAGGATGATGTGATCTCCGTAGTAGATAGTTGCCGGTCTCCTAGTCTGAGTCCCTGAAAGCAATTTCTTGTTGCTAGGATTAGGGGTGTGAGCGAACGTAAAACATTCGACTCGGTTCGAAAACGTTCGATTCGCGGCTCGTTGGGCATATGCAAACGTATACACAAACGTTAAAAATGGATGTTCGACCGATCGGACCGAACGGTGCGAAATTGTTCGGTCCGACCTGTCAACATATTAGACTCCATTATTTCATTGATCCAATATATTATATATACTTCATACACATAGTCAATTAGTTAGTCTAACCTAACTTAAATCATAAAAATCACTTTCACTTCATATCTCTTGATTTCCTACTCATTACTCATGAGTTATCTCGTTCTCATATACCCAAATATCCAATCGCATCGAAGATTTTTTTCCAACCAAACCGAACATGTTTGCACAGTTCGCAAATAGTTCGATCCGGTTCGCATATTGCGGACTGAGCCGAACGTAAGGTTGAGTGCGATTCGCAAATAGTTCTGTCCGGTTCAACCCCTTGCGGACTGCGGACCGAACTCAAACGGTAGCTACGTTCGGTATAGTTCGATCAGTTTACGGCCCTAGCTAGGATGATGGCGTCTCTTGAAGGTAGAACCTTTGAGCCAATCATTAGATAGAATCCCTCGTATATATAAAGTTTTACCTATATTTAAGTTATCATGGATAATATTCATTTGGTTTATTATAAGTTTATAATGGTTAATTTTGAAGTATATGAGATTTAACAATAATATTTGTACTGTTTCTCATATAAAGAATACCGTTTTTACAAACATAAAAAGAGTATATATTATTTTCATAACTTAATTGTTTTATGTTAGTAGATTATTCACTACTACAGAAATACACTTAGATAGCGTTTATTTTTTGCCTTAGATAGCGCTTTTTTTAGCTATCCAAGCTCCCGCTATGGTAGTTAACATAGCTGTAAAACACGCGCTATCTAAGGGCATGTACTTAGATAGCGCTTCATACTTATGTAGCGCTCAAACAAGGGCTATACTAGTCATGTACTTAGATATCGTTTGATACTTATATAGCGCTCCAAAATGGCTATGCAAGACGTGCACTTAGATAGCGCCGTACTTATATAGCGCTCCATAACAGGCTATGCAAGTCGTGTACTTAGATAGCTCATTATACTTATATAGCACTCCTCAACGGGCTATGCTAGTCGTTTACTTAGATAGCTCTTTGTAGTTAGATAGCGCTCCAAAAATGGCTATTTAAGTAATATGATTGATCTTGAATAGCTCTAAAAGAGGAGCTATTGGAGTGGTGATACTAAACTTAGATAGCTTGTATTTAAGTGCTATCTAAGTTATTAAACTATTTTTTATTTATAAATTACTTTATCGAAAACAATACTAAATAAAATATTTGACAAAATAATATTCAAACTAAATTAATAGTAAATACATAACTTGATAAATAATAGTTTCTCATTCATTCAATATATAATTTAAGCATTCAAAATATATCAAATATACATGTTTGTAACAAAATACTAATATTATCTTAGACTCGACCAATAATGAAAATGTTCATCTTCAACTCTTCATTTTCGCCTTGAGAAATCGGTTGAACAAGTAGCCTGACCAATCGATCACAAACTTATCAAATTTCGATTGACTATAACATTTGAGTGGGTATTGACGAACAAACTGCAATCACCAATGTTACAAAATATAGTTAGATTACATAACATTTTACAAAAATCAATAAGATAAAGTAATTAATAAAATATTTACTTACATAGATAGGAATTGTTGTATCACCGGTGCTCAAGATTTCCTGAATATAACAACAAATGTAATGACCACAATGAATGCCATCCATGTCAACTTGCTTTGGACACTGCAAGAAATTACGCCCCAAGTAATTATAATCAATTTATGTTTTATTATAAAATATATATAATTTTTAATGTTGTAAAGTAATTACCTGAATGTTTGCCCAATTAAATCTGTTCATTGCAGCTTTTGTTATAGAGGTACCTCGACGAGTCCGATAACTTCTCAATGCACTATATAAAATAATATTACACAAATGTAATATAATACACATTTGTATTATAACAAGTTATAACATATACTTACCTTTCAACAATGTTCTTCAAATCCATGCATTTTGAGATTTTGGCCCCTAAAGTTGGATCCATATAGTATATAATCTCTGTTTTGGTATTGATAGCAATCAATACCCAATGTTGTCTGATAAATATTCAGAAGGGAAAAAAATGGATTACTTAATGAATAATGTGCATAATTCCAATGTAACAAAGTGGAACTTATTGAACTCACCCGATATTATGCGGCACCAATAATAGATGGTCTTGTCCTGTATACTTCAGCAAATATTCGGCGACATGATTTGACAATGTCCCACTACCAAGCATGGGTGTAATATGGGGAGATACAAAAGAAATCTTCCTGGCTAACTCGGCATTTTCCGAAAGGTAAACTTCGCCCAAATACCTTGAACAATGTATAAAAATGATTAAACTTTCTACAACACTTACATCAATGGTTCTTAATGTGAAAAGTTCATAGTAATCATCAAAGGACAAAACCATATAGAGATCTAAGATAAACGTCACAAAGAAGTGCAGCATCATTAACTCAAAGATATAAACAGAGTATAATATTAATAATAAACTATCTAATGATTTAATTTTCGTGAGGTCAACTATTTGATTACATAATAAAATAGAGAGAACAATCAAAGGTACGGAGGTTATCAGACAAGAACATCACACACTTACTGCCCCCTCATCTTCAAGCTTACGCTAAGCCGTAAACATGAACTTGATTAAAACTAAGAAATTCAGACAAGAATATCACACATTTACATAAATAAATTTATTACACTAAGTTTATTACCTCATATAGAATGCAATGCTGGAGGCACTTAACCATCGGTCATTCAAAATCTCCATGATATGTTCATGAGTAATGTATTCAGTCCAAGGCTCTCCGTCAAAATATTTTGTCATTGGAACTTCGATACCACCGGACATGATAGTTGATGGTAAGTATCGTAAAATATGCAATACCATGGAATTATGTGGATCATCTCCTATCTTGGGATATCCTAATGGCTTATCACAAACATTTGACTCCACACTTTTTAACATAGGCTTATTAGAATGAGTATGAACATTGTCGTTCTTCTTATCATTCTTCGTAGTAGATGGGCACTGCAAAATGTGGAGACTGGGTAGTAACAAATATCGATTATCTAACATCAACAATCAGCATTCCAGAAACAATCAAAATAACTATTTCATTCTTTAGTTTATTGTACATGAATGTATTCCAGACTAGAAAGACACCAGCATTCCAGAAAGAATAAAAATAACTCTTCTTCATTTCTAGTAATGAATCAAAATAATCATTTTTTATTTCTAGTGAAAAAGCATTCCAGAAAGACACTAGCATTTACATGAATGTATAGCTCTAGCAACAATTAAGTAAACCCCCATATATATTAATTATAAAAAAGGCTCTTTAATTGTACCTCTATTCTCAAAGACACCAGCATTTTTGGCCATGAAATGAAATGCCCAACAGCTTCTCCTACAGTTGTAACTTCATCAGTACGTTGTGGCACCAACGAGTGTTTCTCAGAATCTACAGCCACCTCAAATTGTATCCTCGCATAACCTAAATTATATCATAGTTTGAGATAAGTATAACAAAGCCCCGTACAAACTAACTTAGTATATGATATTCCCAGTAATCCAACCTTGTGGTAGTGGAAGTCCATGAAGAATTTCATTAGGACGATTATGCAAAATACCTTCCCCAACATGTCTACGAGGATTTTCAACATATAAATAACATTTAATAGGACCCTAACAATGAAAAATGGGTTAGCCTTTATAGAATACATATATCTATTAGGGAAATATAAACATATTAGCCAAGTTTGACATTTAATATACCTCAGGAAGAATCACATCCGGACACTCATCTGAAAGATCAAGGTCGTCATCCGAGTCCATGTTAGCATCAACATCGAAATTATCCATATGACTAGAACTACAAGAAGGCGGGACAGTAGTTTGATAGCCTTTAGACTTCATCTCATGCATGTCTTTCTCTAGTTTATTGTACTGTTTTTTTAACTTTTCTATTTCAGACAAAATCACATACCAAATCGGTAACTAAAACTAACATATATATTATACTTCATATAAGTCACATCGTAAATTCAATGTAGAACATTCAATGCTCTTCTCTGGTTTATGCTCTTCATTGTTTTATATAACATTAAACTACTTCAAAAATTTCTAGGTTGCTTATAAGAGAAAATCAACTTCAATGGTTGCTTATGAGACAAAATCTGAATTCCTACAGATTATCAGAACTTTGAAAGGCTCGATAACAAAGTGAAATTAGTACTATAACTGAAACCATCATAATAAATGGCAACGAGTTAAAATTGAATCACTATTTTGTTATGATTATATAAATACACATTTAGATTAATTAATATGGCTTCAAAAATGACTTGACAATGGAATTAACAAAATGATAAGCACAGGGCATACTAAAAAATTATCTCATCCTATTTTAGTTTATATGACAAATTTTTTGGAATGAACAATGTACCTTTTGAAGCTTTCTAGGACCACCTGAAGGTTTTCTAGTAAACCCGCCAAAAAATCTTTAAGCTTCAAGCTTTTTGAGCTTCAAGCTTTTTGAGCCTCAAGCTTCAAGCTTTCTGAGCTAAAATCAGCTGCACAATCTATAAGCTTAAAGCTTTTCTGAGCCCGCCAAAAAAAAAGTTAGTGATGACCTTTGGTTTTCTTAGAGGTTTAAGAGTTGATGAAGATGGTAGAATAACGTTGAAGGTAGTAGAAGGTGGTAGAAGGTAATAGAAAGGTAGTGATGACCTTTGGTTTCTTGGAGCCCGCCAAAAAAATTTGTTAGTTTAAGATTTATTAGGACTTTATTTATCTAGCAGTGTTAAGGAATTAGTTATTAGGAGTTAAGACTTTTAACTATTTTGCAATATATTAGTTGGGTATGTTTAAGGGGTTTAGCTTTAATTATTTCGTAAGTGAAAGATTTTTTATTTATTTTTTGAGACGATATGTGAATTGTGTTGAATTTAAATTATTGATAAGTATCGATCTCACCTTTAGTATCCGTGTCGATTCGATAAGAAAACAATTACTCGACTCGTTATCGCACTTTCCCTACTCGTTATCCTAATTACACGATCCAACTCGTTAAGGTAATTACCCGGCTAGACTTGTTAAGGCAAAAAGGGAAAAAATCTTATTTTTAACACAAATAAAAAATATATAAGTATATTTAGGATATTAATAAATTACATATCCCTTAATTATTTCAAACATTCATAATAGAGTTTATAAACCTTAATTATAGATAAATATTTTTAACATATATATTATTAATTTTTTAACCATTTATTGACGAACCGAATAATTATCGAGCAAGTTGAGTATTTCAACTGAGCACAACCTTAAGCTCATACCTACTTGTTAACTATTGTGTCGAGTACTCCACTAGGATGCTCGAGTGGGAAGCAGGTGACCCAACTAGTTGCTAGCATTAGCTATTTCCATGTTACTTGTCAAAAGATCAGAAATTACATTGAAAACAATCAATTTTTCAAGTAGCGTAGAGCTCTTACTAAGTTTGGATATGAATCAAATAATTTCCTGGATATTCTAATTCGAATCTGAATATTTGATATTCAAACTCGAATGCTAGCGATTATGAGTCAAACTCGAATACAATTTTGCTAATCACATATGAATATTTACCAATTAGATTTGATAACATTCGAATATGTTCATTTCGAATTCGAACCGAATATTTGATTCATATTCGAGCATTTATATGAAAATATGTGTATACGAATTTGTGTTGAATGTCAAATATGACAATTTTGCTAATCAAATATGAATATTTACCAATCAGATCTGATAACATTCGAATATGTTCATTACGAGTCGAACTTGAATACAATTTTGCTAATCAAATATGAATATTTACTAATTAGATCTGATGACATTCGAATATTCTCATTTCGAATTCTAACCGAATATTTGATTCATATTCGATCATTTATATGAAAATATGTCTATACGAATTTGTGTTGAATGTCAAATGTAACAATAATATATTCGAACTGAATTCGGGTAATGGTAGAACATGACGAATATCAAGTCGGACTCAAATTTAATAGAATAGTACGTATCAAATTGAATCTAAAATGGATTTTAGTATTCGGAACCAATACGAATACAAATTCGAATATTATTGTTATAAATAATAAATTTTGATGATATTCGAGTCTAATTGATTCGATTTTCATTGTTCGTTTCCAACCCTTATTATTATTAGTATATATTTTTAATATTAATATTATTATTATTTTGATAAATTAATTTTAGTGTTTAATAAAATCTAACAAACTAGCCTTAGTTAAATATGGAACTTCCAACACCAACAAAAAAAATATGGACTTGTCCATCTAGTCCCTGTCCAATCCTGTAAGCCCATTAACACCAGCAAAAACCGCTATCTAAGTACCCACTTAGATAGCGCTTTCGAGGCGCTATTGAAGTTATACATGCGATAGCGCATCTGAAGCGCTATTGAAGGTTTAGCTTGCATAGCGCCATCGAAGCGCTATTGTAACCCTATATTTTGCGCTATTATAAATTTTGTAACGCTTTATCCTATAGCGTTTTTTATAGCGCTATGTAAGTTATAACTTGGATAGCGTTTTAAAATCGAAGCGCTATCTAAGTCTCTTTTTTTTTTAATTTCGAATTTTCTTAATTTTAAAAAATCAACAAGCGCTATTTAAGCCCCTACTTAGATATCGCATAAAAAAAGCGCTATCTAAATCGCGCTACCTAAGCTGATATTTGTAGTAGTGATTATCTAATACTATTAATTTATTTAAGACTAATTAATTAAAGTTACAATTTCCTCTCGAAATAAAACACGAGTTTATAAACTCAAAGATCTAATTCAATAAGTATAATCAGAGAATATTGATCTAATAATAAAAAGGTTGTTAGTCAGGTTGTCGGCCACTTATAAAGTCGCGATCATTTTGGATAACCTTCAGATCTTATTCAATAGTAAGTATAAATCAAAGAATATTGATCCATCGCTCATTAAATAATCTGTGTTAATTAAAGTCCTCTATCATTACATGTAAAGAAAAGTATTTCAGGTATTATTAGTTAAATTTTTTAGACTGGTTGCAATATATAACTATTAAAAGAAATCTAAAATTGATAATTGTTGAAAACTCGAAATGGTTCACTTAGTGGATAACAATTGCATTTTAATTCTCGTAAGTGGCATAGACGTATAGGATTATATTTACTTTTGAGTCATTTTTACAAATATAATACGGATAAAATTCTAAAACAAATATTTATTTTTAGGCTTTTTCAAAATGATGGTCTATGTATATGTGTATCGCGTGTGAGCAAGCGGTCCCAAAAATAGATTGAATTTTTTTTTTTCGGATAACATTTAACGGAAATATTTGTTAGGGACCATTACATGATATACCGTTATAGAGGTCACGTAGGCATCGTTACCACCTACGAGGACCAAAGTACAACAATCACCCAATTATTGTGACTATATATTTCATCAACTATCTCACCTAAATAAAATCTTATTATGATTACAAACAATCGTTATAAAGGCAATAGTGTAACATAAAAACTATAGGAACGCAGGGGCAAAATAAGGATGAAAATAAATGAGGACCAACTTTAACTAAAATAAATTAGGGCAAAATTATTATTTTTAAAAATAGTTAAAGTATTAGAAAAAATAGAAATTATGCTAAAAATGAAACACAAGTATGCTTGAACTTGCCGATGGTTCAATAGCATAGTGGCATCCGACCCAACTTGTTATGCAAGAGGTCATGGGTTCGAACCCTTTTGGAGCAAATTTGTCTCATATTATATTTTAACTCTCTATTAGTTAGGATTTTTGTATTCATTACTCGTAATATTATTGTATTCATAATTCATTACTAATTTCCAAAAAAAAAAAAATATGTTTGAACTCATGATCTCTATCTTTTAAAAGAATGTGCCAACCAACCAAGCTAGACTTACACTTGATTATATATTTTATAAATCACCAAACACCCAAAAGTATAATACTCCCTCCGTCCCTAAAAGATTGTCACATTTTGACTTTTGTTAGTCAAACATTACAAAATTTGATCATGAATTCCCATTAAACGATAAGAAATAATATAGTCTTGTGGGACCTTGATAGATTCGTCTCAATATATATTTTTGAAATATTAACTTTTTATAATTTTTTTCGCATGTAGAATAATAGATATTTATGTTTTAAATCGTGTTTTGTTGACTACCAAAAATCAAAATGTGACAATCTTTTAGGGACGAAGGGAGTAATATCGAAAAATTTAGGAGGTTTCTGTCTCTATACTCCCTAGATCCGCCCTGTATGAAGGAACATTTATAATTGGTATAGTGGTAAAGCACCAATATAATGAAGAGAATGTCTACTCAAAGCACATGGTGATTTTGGTGGGTTGCATGTAGGACTATAATTTCATGTGGAGGGAAATTCAGATATATATATAGCATCATCACTTTTGAGATTCCATGAATATGCAGAATACAAATAAAAAGCAAAATTCCAATCTCCCACCAGACAAAAATATTCCATTAAATTTATCCCATCCCCATGTGTAGTGACGATAGAAATATGGGATGATATACTTTGAGAGGACAATTATGCAACTTTTCTGTACAATTCCTAAAATTATCTACAAATAATGCATTTAGTGTGCCAGTATTAGGTCCATGATGAACATGATCTAGATTCTTTCCACATTGGTATTTATTCCGTATAGAGCGTTCATATTAAAAATCGATTCGTAACAAAGAACTTTATAGTAAAAAAAATCGAAAACATAAAGGTATTAGAAAGTTTATGTTTTTCAGGATACAATGGTCGTAACAAATCTTAAAAGTATTCTAATGTTGGTTCCGTCCCTGCGGACTAATGCTCATTTTGCTTTGGTGACATTTATAGTGGCTATATATAATGATTCTCATTTGATAAAGAAATAATGTGATGTGAAATCCTCTAGTATTTTTTTATATATAATACTAGCCGTTGTTTGTGGATATATAGTCTTAGAGAGTTTAATTATATTATAATTCAAAGTTTATAGTTTAGTTGTATTAGAAAGAGGCTCAGGTTCGATTCTCGCAGAAGAATATAAAATCCTCATAACATTTATTTTGTAAAATTGTAAATGATTATTTATATCGCATAACTATTTATAATATTTATAATTTGAAAAGAGTTTATTTAAGGAGTTCCATCAACAGCAATTGAAATTTTATCACAACATACAAATTGGTCAGCGATTGTCAATTGTCACAATTAAAGGTGAAGTTCAAACTATGATGATTGTCCCATCATCCCATGAAAATCATGATAGGCACTTGAGTTCCAACTATCTTCTTAAATAGGCATTTATAATATTTTTTTTATCATCTAAACATCTAAAATCATTTTTGTCATATGAACTTTCTAGTTTTTTCACTTTTTAGTTTTTAAAAATAGTTAACCCATGGCAAATTAGTCATATTGAAAATATAATTTCTTTATGAAAAAAATTTGATAATAGTTGAGGTGCCACTCAAAAAAATAAGTTAGGCGCCAATGGTAACGAAAAAGTTTGGGTGTCGGACGAAAAATCATTCTTCCTAATATATTTTTTATTAATTATTTTTATTAGGTTGATATTTGATTTTCGGTTCGCCACTCACGTTTGATATTTGACATGTGTATTCGAAACTTGGATCTATGTTCATATTTGAATCGTATTCGACATTCCAATTCAATTTCTTAGATCAGAAATATATTGGGATTTACAAAAAATATATAAGGGTTAATGGCAGGGATGATCTCCTATGTTTGCCAAATGTTCCTATGATTTAAAACGTTCAAGTCGATCACCTATGTTTTAAATTGTATTCCACTTGGTCACTTCGTTAAAAATTTCGTCTAACTTCAGTTATGTTGGTCACGTGGTTGTCACATGTCAATTAATGAAGGGTATTTTAGTCAATCATCCTAATCCCCATTTTGTATCCTTAAAATACATTTAGTAAATGACTGAAATACCCTTAATCAGTCACATGCAAAACTTAATGGTGGAGTTACAGATTGGGTGATCGACTAGAACGTTTTAAAACATAGGTGATCGACTAGAACGGTTTAAATCATAGGTGATCGACTGGAAATCTTTGACGAATATAGGTGATCATCCATGCAATTAACACAATATATAATTATTTTAAAAAACTAAAAACGAAAAATCCCCACCCCCACCCCACTGACCTGCTTCTGATAGCCCCTTGGTTCCCCACTACACAAATCAACCATCCTAGTCTGCTCAGTTGTTTCGAATATGGCAGGTCATATTAATATGTACATTAAAACGACTGCATAATTGAGAAATGAGACGAAGAAAAAGAGGTTAAAGGTGATAAAAGGGTTTGAGTTTGGATTAAATTGAGTTTGGATTAAATTGTGAGGTTGTGTTAGTATATATAGTTAGGTTGTGTTAAATTTAATTATTGTTTGACTATTTTGCCCTTCATTAGAAAATTAAAAATGTTAAAACCCGAAAATTTAGGTGTAAAAAATAACCTGAAGTGCCTAGATAGTAAAAAGAAATACTCTCTCCATTTCTTTTTAATTGACGTTTTCGTTTTTGCGTGTCCAACTTTGACTGTCAATTACTTTTTATTCTTTGGTTCAAAAAACATAAAATTTATATCGATCAATCTATATTGAAGAGAATTTTTATAAAAGTAACTTTTTATAATTTTTTATATTGTAATTAATTAGTTATTGTTAATTAAAGTTAGACATGAAAAAACGAAAAAGTCTTGTATTGTGAAAGAGAGTACTATAAATGTCTATTTAAAAGATGAAGAGAGTTCAGGTGCCTATATGAAATTAAGCCTATCTTATACTCTTTTTGTTTCCTATTATAATTAAATCATTATTAATGTTACATTAGTTTTTTAGGTTCTAATATACTTTCACCCCTTTTATTGTGTCTATTTAATAATATTGCTTCTTTAACTAATTTATTTTGCTTATCAAAATATATATTTTATTATTGAGTCGATATGTGTAGTAATGGCATTTGATTTTAGCTACTAATATAACAATTTATAATACTTTTTTAAATGTTTAATAAAATCTCTTTTCAAGTAACTAATTGTATTTAATATGGAATGGTTATACAAACACATGCAATTATGAACAACTAAAAGTTCTTTTGTGCTACAATCAGTTCAATTTGAAGAAAAATCATGTATCGCCAATATTAAGTGTCGATTTAAGTATTTTAAAGTATGTGTTTGTTAAGATGCACATCCCACATCGAAAGTCGATTTCCTCCATGGTTAATATATAAGATCTTGGGCTACTCCCTCTATTGCCAATTGGTTTTAGAGTGGAACCCCAGAGACTCTTAACATGGTATCAGAGCCAGCCCGAGTTATTGAGGCACGTGTAACCCCGCCGATGTTATTCCGGCAAGTAATTCCGGCGAGGAAAATTCCGCCGACGATTGGGTTTCACGTGAAGGGGAAGGTTAAGATGCACTACCACATCGAAAGTCGATGTCCTCCCGGGTCAATATATAAGATCTTGGGCTACTCCCTCTATTGCCAATTGGTTTTAGAGTGGAACCCCATAGACTCTTAACATGGTATCAGAGCCAGACCCGAGTTATTGAGGCACGTGTAACCCGCCGATGTTGTTTCCGGCAGTTAATACCGGCGATAAAAGTTCCGCCGATGATTGGGTTACACGTGAGGGGGAGTGTTAAGATGCACATCCCACATCGAAAGTCGATGTCCTCTGTAACCCGAAATTAAATCTTCGCCAAGGTACTTGGGACCTCCTTCTGGACCTCCTTCACCCCCATCTCTCTTCTCCCCTGCTCCTCTGTGGAGACTTTAACCAAATCCTTTCTAGCTCGGATAAATATCCCAACCCCAAAAATATTATTCCCGGCTCTACAAACTTCCTTAAATTCATCCAAGGTGTTGGTTTAGATGACCTTCAATACCTCGGATGTCATTACACTTGGGAAGGTACTAGAAACAATCACACTGTCTATGAAAAATTAGACAGGGCCATGTTTAACTTTGACTGGGGCACCTTATTTCCAAGCGCAAAATGCACCATTCTACCTATCCAACGTTCTGACCACAGCCCCCTCGTCATCAACACCAAATTCCACTTTACCCACACTTCAAGACCTTTCAAATTAGAAACCTTTCTTTTCTCAATCCCTGACTTCACTCATATTGTCAATAAAGCTTGGAGTTCTCATTCTAATGGAACTCAAACCTCCTATACTGCCTACACTTTTTATCAAAAACTTAAGGATTATTCGCATTTTGCCCCCTATAGTATCGTTTTCGTTTCAAATTGCCCCCTGTGCTATTAATTGTTTCAGATTGCCCCCTGGACCCCTTTTTCCAGTTTTAAAAGATGAAATGACTATGGTAACCCTGACACTATTACAAAGTATAAGGGGCAATATTAACATATTTTATATAATTTAAATTAAACCTCAACTCATTCTTCTTCAACACACCCCACCCCAACCCCACCCCAACCCCACCCCCAACCCCCAACCCCAACCCTCACCCCCAAAAAAATAACTATTTTCGTCCCAAAACAATTGTTCAGTTTTACTTTTCATTGCGAAAAATATCCATCAACCCCTTGTCCAATAAAATTTTCAATTTATCAAATTATTGAACACTAAATGTTGTCCACTTTGAGTTTGAATTGTGAAAATCATCAAACTTTGGAGTCATGAAGTCAATTGAATACAACGGAAATAGAGCCCAAACTTAAGCCACATTATTTTCTCATGTTGCGTCATATGCAATTATGCATAAGCAAGAATTTCAAGTTGTTTCGCAGCCTATTGCATTTTAAGCTCCATTTCAATTTGTTTGAAAAGCTTCATAAGCATATCAATGTCAACCCATTCCTCCTCCGATGAAGACGACGATCGCTACCGTCTTCTCGCCCCCACCACCGCTCCTGCTTCCAAATTGACAACTTCATTACCCGATTCACCAAACTCCAATTTCAATAAAAACTGAGGTAGTATAGCTGCTGTGATATGAGAATACAATAGAGACTCCAATTATTTAAAATACAAAGCAAGGGAATGTGTCAATGTGATATGAGATAGTTTAGCTGCTATGTTTGAAGTGAAGAGGGGTGGTGATGGTTGGGGGGTGGGGTGTGTTGAAAAAGAAGGGGTGGAGGTGTTGAAGAAGAAAGATATTTTATATTTAATTATGTAAAATAATTTAATATTGCCCCTATATTTTCGAATAGTAACAAGGGTAATATAGTCATTTCATCTGACTAAATGAAAAAAACGAGCCTAAGGAGGTCTCAAGGGGCATATTGAAACGATTAGAAGTACAGGGGGCAAGTTGAAACAAACTTCATAGTATAGGGGGCAAATAGTAAATAAGCCAAAACTTAAATACACAAAAGATTCTATTAAAACTTGGAACTCAAACAGAGTTTGAAACATCTTCCAACAAATCAAGGATATACAAAAAGAACTCTCTAAACTTCAAACAATCCCTCAAAAAGAAACAACCCCTCCCTTGATAAAAATCTAAGAACTCAATTGGATGGACTCCTTGACCAGGAGGAAATCTACTGGAAACAGCGAGCCAAAGTTAAAGCCATTAAAGAAGGAGACAACAACTCTAAATTCTTCCATGCCCACTTCAAACACAAAGCTAAATCCAACAGCATCCTTGAGCTCCTCAATGACAATAATAAATTAGTTAATTCTGAAACAGAGATTCAAAACTTATGTAGAAACTATTATTACCATCTTTATAACTCTAACAATCATAATGATACCAACCATAAACAATTCAAATCTATTGATAATATCTCCACCAAACTAACCCCCGATCATTATAAACTTCTTGATCGTACCTTCACAGCTGATGAAGTGAAAACAGCCCTATTCCAAATGCCCCAGCATAAATCCCCTGGACCTGACGGATTTCCTGCGGAATTTTTTCAAAAGAATTGGGACACTGTCATGTCTGACCTCACAAAAACTATCCTGGACTTCCTAAATAATGGGCACCTCCTAAAAGAACTAAACATCACCTTTATCACCCTCATCCCAAAGAAGCCCAACCCCAATAACCTCAAAGACTATCGACCCATTAGCCTTTGCAACGCAACCTACAAAATTGCTTCAAAAGTGCTTGCTAATCGACTGAAACCTCTACTTTCTGACCTCCTTTCTCCCTTCCAAAATGGGTTCATCCACGGTAGAGGAGCTCATGATAATATTCTCCTAGCTCAAGAACTTTCCCATACTATCTACCATTCCAAAAACAAAAAGAATGGCCTTGCTGGAATTAAGATTGATATGAGCAAAGCTTTTGATCGTATCAATTGGAATTTCCTCCTGGCGGTTCTAGAAAAACTTAAATTTCCTCCTCATTGGATCCACCTTATAAAAGAATGTATCACAACTGTCCAATTCTCTGTTCTAGTCAACGGGTGTGCAACTCAACCTTTCAAACCATCATGTGGTCTCCGACAAGGAGATCCTCTCTCCCCGTTACTTTTTGCCATTTGCACGGAGGCCCTTTCAGCCACACTCCTACTGCAACAAAATAACAAATTTCTCAAAGGGGTTTCTACTACTAGGAAGGGACCCCAGATCAGTCATCTTCTCTTTGCAGATGACAGTTATTTCTTCCTCCACCTCGACAACAAGAGCATCTCCTCCTTCTGTCAGTCTATCGAACTCTTTTGCTCGGATTCAGGCCAAATCATTAATTTTAATAAATCCATTATCACATATAGCCCCCAAACCCTAGAAAATATTAAAGCCATTATCTCTCAAAAGCTCAATATTCAAGAATCCAAACACTTCGGCAAATACCTTGGTGTCACTATTGACCCCCACAGAAGCAAGAGGAAGTTATTCTTTGTCGAAATTATCGACAAAATCAAAAATAAAATACTCAGTTGGCAATCTAAGTTACTTAACCTTGCTGGTAAGATTACTCTAATCAAATCAGTGCTCACTTCCATCCTGGTCTATCCAATGAGTGTCTTTAAATTTCCCCTCTCTATCCTAAATGAAATAGACAAAAATTTTGCTAACTTTTTATGGGGAGGAAACCATGGTAAGTCTATCCATTGGGTTAATTGGAGTTTTCTATGCTTAGAAAAAGAAAAAGGGGGCTTGGGCTTCAAACACCTTCATCACTTAAATCTTGCACTTCTGGCAAGGAATGGGTGGAGACTTATTAAAAATGTCAACTCTCCTCTCAGCATTGTTTTTAAATCCAAATATTATCCCAACTCCTCCCCAGATTTAGCGGCCACTGTCAAGGTGACTAAAAACAAACCGTCCTTGGCATGGAGAAGTCTACATGCAGGAATCCAACATCTTGACATGAACAAAACATGGACGGTGGGAAATGGAAAGGGAATCAATATTTGGAGAGATTCTTGGATCCCAAACCTCCCGAGAACCTTTGATATTCTTCAGTTCAAAAAAGATTGTCCCTCCCCCATTCCAGAATTGGTCAAAGATCTCTTACAAGATGATGGTCACCGCCTCACCGGAACCTTATTAAGCTCCGTAGAATTTTCCCTAAGTTCCTTGTCTCCAAAATTATTGAAATCACTCCAACTAACACTGAAGATGATTGGAATTGGAATACAATGTCAATCAACACAAAGCAAATCTACAACAATATCCACAATCAAAGCTCATCGGATACTGCCAAACCTTCAAACTCTCAAAAATTCAAACATTGGAAAAAACTTTGGTCTCTTCCACTTCCCCATAAAATCAAAACTTTTCTTTGGGGACTAATCCTTAATAGACTCCCTTCAAAAAGCCAAATCTCAAAAAGAACCAAAATTCCAATTGATACTAAATGTGCCTTCTGTTATAACCAAACAGAAACTGCCTCGCACATCTTTTTACACTGTCCCCACGCCTCCTTCCACTGGAGGAATATAGGGATTCTCATCACTCCACATATTAGAGAGATACATAATTTCATCAATCATTTGATGGATCGGAATTTCAACAAGATTTGTTTCATCAAAATTTGTAGTATTCTTTGGAGCATTTGGCTAACAAGGAATGAACTTACTTTCAATAACAAACCCCCTGACCCACACACCTTTAACAGAATGTCTCTGGAGTGCTTTTCTTCTTGGACACGAAACTTGCGTCTTCCCCCACTCTACCACAGGAAAAACCTGCAAGCAAACTCCCAAATCCAGAGACCTTCTATTTCCTTTAACAAAAGATTTCTCATCCACCAATCTAGAGTGTCAACAAATTGCAACAAAAGAGATATTAAAATTTGCATTGGAGTCTCAAAAGACAAAAACCCATCTTGGAAGATCAGCTTTTCCCACAAAGGGAACCATGAAACTATTAATGGAAATGCTTTATTCCATTGTTACGACTCAGGATACAGGGAAATTAACTTAGAGAGCGCTTTCGGTGCTAGTATTACAGGACTTCTGTTGATTAATGGTGCCAAGAATCACTCAGTTTATATTGTTACTGATGCTTTCTTTTCTCAAGTTTGGAGTAAGAACTTCTTCAAACTCACAAAAGACAAGGACTGGGATATGATCAAGAGATATGCTTTGGACTCCTGTTGCAGAACTTTTTGGTATCCGACTTCAGTTGGATGTTTTTTGAATCTCTTGGAAGAATCTATTGACGAATTTAATTTGGACTGTAATCATTTATATTCCCCTGTCTCTTTTTAGTTGAACAATATGTCTAACGGACCGGGTTCACCTTGACCGTCTTAGGCCCAAAGCCCTTATCCGGTTCGATCTCGGTCTAGGCATACCGGACCCCTAGACGGCCCTAAATCATTAAACAACTGATCCGGCAAGGGACTAGCATTTGCTTAGTGGGTAGGGCTAGCCCAGTTAGGCCCGGTTCATTAACAAGCTTGGGCTGTCGTCATGGTCCATCATCTCATTTGGTTTTTTCCTTAGTGGTTTGGGCCCGCTTGGCCCGTTTCATTAGACTTGTTTAGATAAAATAGTGAAAATTATTCATAATCAATTACAATTTTTTGCAACTAACAATTGTGAAATGGACATAAATAATAGTTTTTTTTTTATAGGTAAACCATACATAAATTTAACGAATGTCACGGCTTAAGAAGCCATTACAATCAATATTCGAAAGAGATACATTAATATCGACCATAGAATTAAAGTCATCAATAACAATCTTCTTGAGAGAATGCAGACACCGGCACTAGTAGGCTTCCAATAAATGTTGCAACATTTTGTAGTGTCACTATTGAACGAAAGGTACAACTCTTCATCCTACTGAAAGATGTGAAAGAACCTATATCAAACCTGCATAATAAAACTATCTGTGACAATAAATATGTTGGTGATTGTTAATGCTTTTAGCGATTAGAATTGATAAAAGGATTCCAACGCCAACGTTTTTCATGTTAAGATTTTCGTTAGTGTCGTCCTTGAAAAGGTTTGGGCCTTCAATGAGAGAGTGGTTTGTCTTTTTTGTTAGGTGTATTGAATGAACACCGTCTTTGTTTAAATATTACATCAAATCCACATAATATTAAAACCATCAAGAGTGGTTGTCGAAAAGCACCAAGCATGCGAATGAAAACCCATTAAATAAAAAATCTCCAATAGAATTTGAAAGGTGGTTTGTAAATTTCTTTTTGAGCAAATACCACTAAATTAAAAGTCAAATATTAAACCTATTGGTAAATGAGCTACCGTGGTATATTTGCATAGCCAATTTAGTGCTAAACAAAGGAGGGGACGACACGTTTGTAAGTATATTGACTTTGTTTACTACAAGAAAGTGATGATAATGTCCCCTGCACTCAAAACAATGACTTAACGGTAAAAAAATGGCACTGGTGTCTCCATGAAAGAGAGGCCACGTAGCCAGGGCCATTGTGTTGGCTCAAAAGCTAATCCTATTCGAAACAACCAAATCTAAAAGGCACTATATATATGGGGAGCTGGGGCCAACATATAAAATGAACAAACATGAATGGTCAATGTGATTGGATGATGATGAGTGATCATATATCTCAAATATATTAAAATATACGGCACACGGCAGACATGATCATTTATGTTTGAGTCAGGGATCCAGTTGATCACCTAACTTTTAAAATATCTCAGTTGATCACCTAACTTCTTAAATCGTTTCTAATTCAGCATATTGGGCAATTATAATGTTAATTATTAACTAATTACATCACGTGCTCATCACGTGGTCAATAATCAGGGATACTTTAGTAATATCACATGTTAATTTTTTGGAGAAAAAAAATTAGGGAGCATGACAAAGGCTAACTTGTTCCTAGTTTTTGAACCATATATGTACTTCTTAATTACCTCTATTTATAGACTATTCACAATAATAGATAATTGAGGGACCATGTACTTCAATTATGTTACTATAGAAGACAATTAAGGGAACAATTGAAAAATGATTACAATTAAATTTTTCTCATGCAAACCTTCCACAAGGTGTGCTAAAAGTTAAAAGTGATGTAAAACTCAATTTTTTACAATAAATTATTGCTCATTCTTTTGTTTAATTTATAAGTTTAGTCTAATAACATAATAAAAAATAAAATAAAATTTATATTAATATTTTTTATTGTAAAAGGTCTATTAATAGAAATTTAATTTATTTTATTGGTTATAAATTTTTGACGCATTTTTCAAGGTTATATATGATGTGGTGTATGTTGATGATATGAAGGCAAGAGAAAAGTAAATTATTTTTTAAAATACTTTTTATTATAAATTGTAAAAATAATTGAGGATATTTAATAATATAATAAAATAATAATCTAATATGGTAAAAATATTTGATTTGTTTAAATACATCACACTCGTAATCTTATTGCCATTGATGACTTTGGGAGTTACTATTTGCATCCTTTTTGTAGTAAGGACCTAGTGGGGCGTCACAGTATTGACACCATTCGTTCTTGTGAAGGGTGTTTGGCTAAGCTTTGTTTCAAACTATTTTGAAAGCTGCGATATAATTTGAAAATATTGTTAGTATATTATTTACGTAATTGATTGGTTTAAAAGTAGCTTAATAATTCAAGTGTCCAAATAAAAAAAAACCCCACGTTAAAGTCGAAAGTTATTATACATCATTATCAAAGCCTAATAAGTTAATAGCACAACTTCAACTCTGTGTCGTCTGCCTCCATCACTCTAAATCTCTATATTCAACTTCCAAGATTGATATGTTACTATGGATAGTGATAACTGATGAGGTCCAATATTTATAGGATCTAATATTGTACCAACCCAGTACAACCAGATTCCATCCAGCTGACCAATATGGGCTGGCCCAATGAAGGGGCCGAACCTTCTCTCTCCTGGTACAGTACACCGTTGATATAGTGACAAGTGTCACCATCCTAAGAGCTGAAGGTACACACTTTCTCTCTCCAGTACTCTATAAATAGTACAGTACCATCAACCATTGAGGTAATCCTAATTTAAGTACTAAATACTCTTATGACTTGATATTTGACTCTCCCTTAAGATCCCGAACTGACTTAAGCATCTGAGTGTCTGTGGTCGGTCCCCGGCCACACTTTCAGGTCGTTCGTATTACCGGCGAGGAGATCTGGCTTCGAGAGGATCCGGAAAAGGTTCTTTTGGATATCCGAGGCGGACTATCTCAACAAGGCTCGTTCATATATCGCCGAGTCTAGAACAAATAGCTGATTCTCCACTCCCAGGCCCACACAACGTGAAGGCCCAGCGAGGAGTTTTGGGAATCATCAGATAAGAGTGAACTCAATGACTATCACTAGAAAGCGTAGTTTGAGAGTAAAGAAACATGTTTGTGTTTCTTAAAATGTGTTCTATTGTCATAAATGTATTTTATTTTTCTTTTTAGAATTCATGTAGACTGTTTAATTTTAAATTGTACACTTTCATTTTTTATTTGTTTCAAAACTGATCGAACTCAACCAATTTTGCTTCAAAATTGACACCAATCGAAATAATTTTCAACTAATCGATTCATATAAGTAAAAATTCGATCAAACCGGTTTCACACAAAAAACTCAAAAATAATCGACTTAATTTTACACAAAAAACTCGAAAAAAATCGACTGAATCAAAACATCTCTAAAAGAGGTATCAATGCCACCAAGTTTTTGGTAAGTGGAAAGGAACACCATAATTGAAAATCTCACTTCTTTCAAGGCCTCCCATTGGCTACACTATAATGCATAAACTAATAAGATGATTCGCCAAGCTGTAACTCCTTTTAGGCTTTTGGCATCTTTTCAAGCTACCACTCGACACGTTGCACTAATACGACAATAAGGGACCACCCAGAACAGTACCTCATCAACCTCAAAATATCTATAGATGCTGACCTGTTCCAAAATATCTCATAGGAAATTACTACTCCCTCCTTTCTATAATTACATACCAATGATAACGATACTTTACTTTTAATATAAAAGTTGACGAAAAAAATAATTAAAAGTTTCATTTATGCTCTTTTTTCACCTGAGTTTGAAATAAATACAAAGATGGTTATAAGATTTTAGGAATAAGCAAAGGCAAAGATAAATGTAATATCTAAACGGTGGAAGACATGTTCATATTAGAAACTTATAACAGTATTTTTATGAATTTTTGATAAAAATTAACTTTGTTCTGGTATATTAAAATGTTCAATATGTATATGCAATTAATTGTTATGATGGGCAACATATTGGATGGTCAAGGAAAAATGATAATTTGAACGGAGTAATTTGTGATAGAGTATAGGGTACAACGAGGAAGGAAGATGACACGTGAATTTGAAATTTTCAGTTCTAGATAATTTGAAAGAATAATTTAATAATTTTAAGTGGGTATTATACGAGCGACACTATACACACGAAAATAGTATTTTTATAAGAATTGAAGTTACTTTCCGCTCACTCGAACATCCTCAATCACTACACTTACAAATAGGGGACATTGAATTTGCGTTATCATATTCTGTTAAGAATTACCAATATATTAGTTTTCTCAAACTTCAATATTAATATGTAATTTTTGTACAAATTACATTCACGTAAATCTTTTAAGACGTCAAATGTTGTATCATAGTAAAAATAAGGCATAATTTTATCTGGGCACCTGAACTTTCAGAAATTTTCCAAATAGGTACCTGACGACCTTTTTATTTCAAGTAGGCACCTGGACCCAAAAATTGGCACATAAACTTTTATTTTTCACAATTTTATTAATTTCTCAGATTTTTGACATTTAAAAATTCCTAAACCCAGGGGCAAGTTAGTCATATTGAAAATATGACTTTTTGGAGGCAAAATTCATAGAAAATTTCAGGTTGCCGCTACTAAATAGGATTTTAGACGCAAAAAATTTGGACAAAGTTCAGGTGCCACCTCTGAAACTTTTTCTTCTTTATGAATAGCCTCCATTTTAGTGGTCAACTCGCCTGGATTAAGTTCATCAATGGTAATGATGCCTCAAACACCTCAAGTGTCCGATCTAAAGTGCAGATGTGGAAGAAATGACATGGAATGGGTGAGCTTCACCAACAAAAATCTGTTCTAAAGTGCAGATGTATGTCCAGATTCGTCAGATGTGCAATCTCATTTTTTAAAGTGCAGATGTGCAGATTCTGACCTGCAATCTGAATCTGAACATGTTATTGTTTGATAGGTAGCTCCTTATCACTTTTGGAAGTGAATTAATCACATTATTTTGAGTTTAATTAAATGGTATTAATTTGTGTAAGAATTCAGAGTAGACAACTATTGACATTCAACCTTCAATCTTTCTATCTATATTATATCAGTGGGACCAACTCTAAATAATTGAAGTTTTCACATTCAATGCTCGATTTTAATTCACAAGAATTATACCTCATGAACAATTTCTTTGTACAACACAAGGTTCTTCTTTCTTTACCCTTGAATTTTTATGTACAGGTGGTGAAGGAATTGATACAAGAAAAATAAGGGGACTGCAATCTGTATCTGAATCTCCGGCCCCTGTCATCTTCATTTGAATTTGAGCCACTATCTTCACTTTGAGACATTTTTTTGGGTTTTGTAGTGAGTGAAAAAATTAGTTTGTCTTGGCTTGATGAATGAAGAAGATGACCGAAGTTGAAAAGTGTGGGATCTTTTTTGTTTTAAATTAGATATTAATGGGGGTGGGGTTAAATAAGGTTTGGGTTAGATTAATAGTACTTGGGTTAGTTTTTAAGTGTAATCTAACTAATTTGCCCTCCATCTAAAATTAAAAATCTAAAAAATTAAGAAATTGTGAGAAAACGAAAATTTATATGCCAATTTTTTTAATACAGGTGCCTAGTTGGGTTAAAAAGGTCGTCAGATACCTATTTGGGAAAGTTCTGAAAGTTCAGGTGTCCAAACGAAATTAAGCCTAAAAACAAACTCAACCATTCCAAATTCTAACAGATTGCCTAATTATGGATTTTAGTACATTTTTTAATTTTTAATTTGATTATTGAATACTTAAAACTTGAACTTAATAATTATATATAAACTGATTCCATGTTTAGTGAAAAACTATTACTGTTACACCATTTGTTTCGAGTTATACGACTATCTAATCATAAAGTATTTTGTTATTAATCAAAAGAGATTACTATCAATTACTGAACGAAAAAAAAAAAAAAAAAAAAAAAAAAAAAAAAAAAGAGATTACTATCAATTTTACATAATATATATAATTACTCTCAATAAAAGATCATTACTAGAGGTTAAAAATAAAAAAGTATATTTAAAAATATATTGAATTTCTAAATAATCAATTATCTAAAATTAAAATCTTTGTAAACAATTATTTTTTTTTTTTTTTTGATAGTTATATTAATATTGCATAGCCAAAATTAATTACAAGAACAGTAGAATGTTAATGATATCTAGGGTAATCTAGAGTGACCCGGGATATCATTACATTGGTATGTCACACTATGTGCTAGATCAGTTCTCGCAAAAGTTCCCGAAGGAATTACAAAATGAGAACTGTATGGAGGCACTTGTACAAGAAGATTTGTTATGCTATGTAAATCCGTCGGCTGAAGAACTATGCTACGCCTTTGCTGATGTTGTTGTTTCCAAAAGTCTTTCCATACTTGATGGTGTTGAAGATGTCGGACTGTACTAGATAGAACCTGTGATGTAGACAAATCAAATACTATATATAATGTGTATGTTAATTTAAGGTGAAGTAATAGTGATATTGATATCACGGCTTCAATAACTGATTGTTGGGATGCAAGAAATGAATTTGGGTGGTTGTTTTTTGTATGAGGGATTGTATATTGGTGTATTTCTTTTGTTTTGTTTTCGTAACCTTTGATTGTGATGCTTGAGTTGTTTAAATGATCTATATATATGTAGAATGTATACACTGGTGAGGCAGGCAGTATGTTTGGGATATAGGTGATTAGGATTTTTGTTTTTGTGGTGATTGCCAATTGTTTGTGGTTATATTTATATGCTTGGTTTTGTGTGGGATAAGTGGTAATCCAGGATTTATACAAGAGGTTTCGTTGTATAATCATTTGTTCTATATTAAAATTATCTTTTTGGAAAATTATTTTATTTCGGTGAATCCATATTGTCCATATTGTACTGCAAATTAATATGTTCTGATTTGTCGTGTTTGGGTTGGGTTTAAGACTTTTAGAAATTATTTTGAAGATATTATTTATGTTTGAATGAAAGTTGAAATAAGTGAATTGAGACCAAAGTTTTGCGAGTTTTGGACATGAACGAAAAAGATGGTCGACCATTTCTTGGTCACGTCCACAGAAAACACAATTTGTATTGATGAGCTTTTTAGTTTTAGTTTGTAGATTTGTTAAGGTTGGGAGTCTATTATAAAGCAATTTCCAAAGAAAGAGTTTGATTTTTTGTGGAATTTTGAGTTTCCATAGGTGTTTCCATAAGTGTTTTGGTAGTTGGTAGTATTTTGAAGGTGGTTTACTTTTGTTAAATTGGTGAAAAATATGGTTGTAAATCTTTTTAGAACTAATATTTGTATGCTTTTTATTTGGTGTCCATTTAATTATGTCTTCTTGGTTATCTGGAGTAATTTTAAGAATAAGAGCTGTAATTTTTTGAGGAAAAAGGTTTTGAAGAAGTGGGATATTCCATGATTTATTGTTTTGTAATATTAAATCCGAGACTTTAGTTGGGGAGTTGTTTGATGTTTTAAGGTTTATGAGATTTGGGAAAGGATAGTTTGATAACCAATTGTCCTTCCATATATTAATATTTTTGCCATTATGTGGTATATAAATAAAGTTTCCTTTAAATTGTTTGAGTCCATTTTGTAAACTTTTCCATGTGAAGGAGGCTGAGTTTTTTTTTGGTGCATGAATGAAACTAGTAAGAGGGAAATACTTATGTTTAAGAGCAATAGTTGTAGGATTGGTATTATTATTTAATAAAATCCATGCTGTTTTTGCTAGGAGCGAGTCGTTAAAGAATTCTAGATTTTTAATTCCTAATCCTCCTTGTAAAATTGGGTTTTGTAAAAAAGTCCAATTTATCCAATGAATATTTTTGGCTGATTTATTGTTATTCCATAAAAAATTAGCTAGAATACTGTCTAATTTATGAATGATTGTTATGGGAAATTTATAAATTGACATAGGGTAAACTAAAGAACTTATGAGGACAGATTTTATTAATGTTATTTTTCCTGCTTGATTTAGAAATTTAGATTCCCATGAGTTGATTTTATTATTTATTTTATCTATTATACTTTGAAAAATTTGGGATTTATGTGTCTCAATGTCTAATGATATTCCTAAATACTTACCAAAGGTAGTGGATGTGTAGAAGGGTAGGGCTTTTAGGGTTTTATCAATTTTCTTTTGGGTAGTAAGTGGACTAAAGGTTATTTGAGATTTAGAAAAGTTAATTTTTTGCCCCGATTCTTTACAGTAGGTTTCTAAAATATTAGTAAATTTTTGTATAGATCTTTTTTCTAATTTAAGAAAAAAATAGCTATCATCAGCAAATAAGAGATGTGTCAATTTAGGGCCATTACGAGAAATGTTAATTCCTTTTAGAGAGTTGTTGTTTTGTGCTTTAATTAAGGAGGCAGAAAGTGCTTCAGTACATATAGAAAATAAAATTGGAGATAATGGGTCTCCTTGACGGAGTCCGCATGATGGTTTGAAGGATTTAGTTACTGTTCCATTAAGTAAAACTGAGTAATTAACTGTTGTTAGGCAAATTTCAATTAATGATATCCATTTTGGAGGAAAATTAAGGTGTTTTAATGTGTTAAGAAGAAAGGGCCATGAGATTCTATCAAAGGCCTTACTCATGTCTACTTTTATGGCTGCGAGTCCATATTTTTTTGATTTAGAAGTTCTAACTGTATGTGTTAATTCCTGAGCAAGTATGATATGGTGTTGTATATTGCGTGAGTTTATAAATCCGTTTTGAAATTTGGATAGTAGTTGTGGCAATATTTCTTTTAATCTGTTGACTAGGATTTTAGAAGCTATTTTATATATAACATTACAGAGACTAATTGGTCTATATTCCTTTATAGATTGTGGGTTAGGTATTTTAGGAATTAAGGTAATAAAAGTTTGATTTAGTGATGTTGGAAATCTTAAATTATTTAAAAAATCTAAAGTAGTGTCAATAATATCTTTGTTTAATATTTCCCAGTTGTTTTGATAAAATCCAGCATTAAATCCGTCCGGACCTGGGGATTTTGATGAATACATTTGAAATAAAGATGTTTGTACTTCTTGAGGAGTAAAAGGTTTAGACAATATTAAGGCTTGGTTTTTAGTTAGTTTTGCAGTTATATTTGTGATTGTTTCATAGTTGAGATTATTATTATAATTGATGCTTGGTGGGTTGAAAAGTTGAATAAAAAAATTAAGACAATGTTTTTGAAGAGAATCATGTGAAGTTATTAAATTATTTTGTTCATCTATTAGTTGAAGAATGTTGTTATTTCTTTTTCTAGTTTGAGCGTAAGAATGATAAAATTTTGTATTTTGATCCCCGTTTTTTATCCAATTGAGTGATGATCTTTGGTGCCAATAATATTCTTGGCATTTAAGTAGGCAGTTTAATTGTTTTCTAAGGGATAAGTCACTTCTAATTTTATTTGAGGTTATGGGTATTTTTTGAGATTGATTCAATTGGTATTGAATTGTAATTATTTGGTTATGTATATTTCCAATTCTAGTTCTATTCCATTGTTTTAAATTAATTTTAAATTGTGTTAATTTGTAAATAAGATTTTGGGCTGGTGAATTGTGTAAAATTGATGTATTACAACATGCTTGTAGAATTAATTTAAATTCAGGGAAAAGCATTAAAAAATTTTCAAGTTTGAATGAATTATTTCTTTTGATTGGGATGGTTTTGGTATGAAGTATAATGGGACCATGATCGGAAATTTGGATGGGTAGTCCTAAAGTATAGCCATTAGGAAAATTTTTATCCCATTCGAAGTTAGTAAAGGCTTTGTCTAATTTTTCATATATTATAGAATTTTTCCTTGTTCCAGTCCATGAAAAGTGACTTCCAGTATGTTTTAAGTGTTTGAGATTGAATTTATTTAAGAAGTTTAAAAGATAATTTGCACCTTTTATAGTATTAATAGGGGTAGGAAATTTATCTGTTTGAGTTATTAATTGATTAAAGTCACCTATTAGTACTAATGGGTAGTCTCTATAAGGAATTAGATATTCTGTTAATTCTATCCAAGTTTTTTCTCTAACGTTTAACTGCGGGCTTCCATAGATACAACCTAGTATCCACGGCTTAAGGGATTCCGTTGTTATTTCTAGGACAATTATATGCTTATTTAGATAACACAAGGTATGCTCCACATTAGATGCAATTCCTAACCATAAACCACCACTATGACCATTTGAATCTATACCATAACTATTAGGATAATTTAGGTTTTGTAAGAGCTTGTTAGTGGCTATGTTCGAGTGCATAGTTTCTGAAATAAAACATATGTCAACTTTATGAATGCTAGTTAAGGTTTTAAGTGTGTGAACTGTCGAGTTACCTAATCCTCGACAGTTCCAGGCTAGAATATTAAGAGAGAAATTGGGGTTGTTGTGAGACAACCACCAAAACTCTTTTAAGATCATTGTGATGTACTAATTCTTTACTATCATTTTTCGTCTTCCAGTATCTATTTTCCTTTTTAGTTCTACTATACTTTAACTTGAAAGGTTTGTGGTAATAGAGTTCACCTGTTTTGGCCTGAATTAGATCCAAAAAGTTAGTGACTTTCTGTGGGTCTGCCTTTTTCCTTGAGCATAGTCTAGGCTTCTTTGTTGGTTGTTCCTCAGAAGCATTTCTTGGGGTTTCCGGCTGCTTCCTTTTTCTTCCATGTATTTGAGACGGGGCTACAATTGCTGGTATATGATCCTGCCTATCTGTTTCTGTGCTTGTGGGGAGTGAGTTCCTTGCACACTGCACTTGGAGTCCGGTTAAGGTACACTGTGTAGTAAACTGCACTAAACTGGCAGTACTTGCATTTGTCTCCACAATTTTTTCCTCAATTTGTATGACACATGACCCATTGTCTCTTGCTAGTAAGGAAACTGCTGCCAACTTGGTCGAGACATTGATGATTCCACTATGTTCTGAGGATGGAGGAGAGTCCGAGGTATCTGATAAGTGGGAGGAGGTCGAAGCTGATAAGCCAGTTAAAGCTTCCCAGAATTCCGAATCTATAGGAGTATCAAAAGCTCCTGCTATTGTCATCATTGCCTGAAGCTCTTCTGAGTGCAGATGTAAAATACGTTTGATGGCTTCCTTTAACAGAGCAAACTGGTTTCCAAACTGGACATGGATAACATTTTGCAGCAGATTATTAGGAGTATCTGGGAGATGTTGTTCTTCTAGAGCCCAGTCTAGATGAATATCTATAACCTCTTGAAGGCTTAGTTGATGGAGAGCTGCTAGATTGGACATTTCAGCTATCCAAGCTGCACTATCATCTCCTAGCCACTGAATTAGATCATTAGCAGTGTAGTCATTGTGGTCATTTTGTTCAGTTGCAAGATGATGTAGAGCAGGTATTATTGCCAGTGGGATTGGGTAATCCACATCCTCTGGATTTTCTAAGTCTAAATCAAGGACAGAAGTTGGACTCCCTGTATTTTGTTCTTCAAATTGTTCCCAGGCTCTCAGTGGTTCTGCTTCATCAACTAGGACAAAGTTTGGGATGTAATCAGTGAGTGGTGAATTTGGTTCTGGATTAGGGTTAGGGTTAGGGTTAGGGTTTTGGTTTTGATAGGAAATTGGGTTTTGATAAGGGACAATTGCCAGGTGGATGTTAACATCAAGTTGTTCTGTTTCTGGCAGGGCTTCCATGGATTCATCATCTTCTGAAGGATTGTGATTGGCTTGCGGATTGCTTGATGAGGATATGGCTACTGTTGCATTGGAAGAGGCTGAAGTGTTGTTTGTGGTGTGAGTATTTGAGCTTATGGATTGATTAGGTTCAGAGTGTTCCGAAATCCATGGCCTTTGAACTCTGGTATTTCTGTTGATGCTATTGTTGTGTCTTGCCCTTATCGACCTTGTAAACAGTGAGTGATCCCCTGAGACGGCAAGGTGGTAGTTGTCTGTTTGTAAACTTGTGGCCAATCTTCCTCTGTATCTGATTAGATTTTCATGCTCCATATCATGACACTGGGTGTTCACATGTCCAATTAACCCGCATCTATAACAAACTCTGAATATCTTTTCATATCTAAAATTGACCCAATGATTCGTTCCTTCCATCGTTTGAATATAATTTCCAGCAATAAGAGGTTCATTTAAAGGGACCCTAACTTGAACACGAACATATTGTCGGAAATGGACATTTAAAGCATTCCACTCTACTGTTCGAACATCTCCTAGTGTATTGAGAATCCTATTGAGGTTACCTTGGCTGAAATATTCATCCGGTAAGTCATGAATCTGTACCCAGAGGTTGGCATGTCTGATATTGAAGTTTTCCAGGCAGGTGTTGACTCTCCAGTAATCTAAGACTAGTAGACCTCCATGCATGTTAAGAGGACCCTGCTCCATGATAAAATCTCTATCATCTGTATTCTGGAAAGTGAACACGAAAGTGCTTCCTAGCTGCCGAACTGTAACTTCATTGTGCATTGCCCATGATGTGGTAACATAGTTCTGGACTTGTGCTTCTGTAAATGGCCGATTGTCTATGAATATTCCCAGAAGAGATCTTGCTAGGTATATTCGGTTGTGAATAACTTCATCTTGAATCATTGGTATGACCCATCCTTGCCTTTGTAAGGCGGGTATGAAGTTATTGTTAGAATCTTGGAGGCTACTCATGGTGATGAAGGATTTTTTGAGTTTGAAGATGAAAGGTTTCGTTTAAGATTGAAGAGAGTGTTTGGGAAGATGGTGAGTTGTTTGATGAAAGAGGGTGGTGAATTGCTGATGGAATGTGAAGTGGTTTGCTAGGGAGAATACACGTTTATTTTTGGTGGGACATGTGTCTCACATGCATCCCTTCTAGAAGAACTTTGTGCTAGAAACAATGAGTAGGAATGTTTTTTTGGAGTATAATAGCTAGAAAGTAGTATTTTGGTTGTACTTGTATAGGGATTAATAAAGAAATGGAATGAGTAGAATATTTAATTTCTTACCGAAACTTGTCGATTTTGTGGACTAGAGAGAATTTTTTCACCAACTAGCTTGTTTTGTGTACCCCCATTTTTCACAAGTTGGAAAACTTCAGATCGTACAATAATTTATTTTGAAGCAGATGAAATGGTATTTTAATGCATATTTTAATATAGTTGGTGATGCGTTGTAGCCTTGTAGGAGTAAAAGTGAACCAAAGTGTCCCCTTCCTAGAGAAATATCTTCAACCTCTCTGTGTCCTCCACGTTATCTCAATTTCACTGTTTTTTAAAAAGTTAAAAATACAAAAATCATTTGATTCGTGATTCTCAAAAAAAATAAATAAGCAAAGTTTCGAGACAACGTTAATTACTTATATATATATACTCCTCTCTGCATTAGTTCAATTGGACTCTTTCATTTCTTGTTCACATTATCAAAACAATCCTGTCAACACCCCCAACTCCACCACCACCACTACCCGAAAAATCTGCGTTGCGTCTGAGAATTGGCGATGGAAGCTAGTAATAGCGATTATAGTAGTCCGGTAATTGCACCCTTCGTGTTGAAGACTTATCAAATGGTGAACGATTCATCGAGCGATGGACTCATCATTTGGGGCAGAGCAAATAACACTTTCATAGTTATTGAGCCTTCAGATTTCTCCAACAGAATTTTGCCTGCTTATTTCAAGCACAACAATTTCTCCAGCTTTGTGCGTCAGCTCAACACTTATGTATGTATCATTATATTATTTGTCTTGCTTCAATATTACTATAATTGTTAAAACCTGAACTTAATATTAATATAAGTAACTATTTGTAATAAGTTACACTCGACTAAAACAGTGTGCTGATTGATAGGCTTATTCTGCATTAGTTAATATTGTCGATTGATTTTAGGGTCGAATTTCATAAATGCTTTACAGGTAATCACATAACTAACTCTTACTAACCATGTTCTTTGTGTTTTAAACAGGGGTTTAGAAAAGTAGATCCAGATAAGTGGGAGTTTGCAAACGAGTGGTTCTTACGAGGGCAGATTCATCTATTGAATAATATAGTTCGTAGGAAACATTCAAGAGGAACATATGTTGGTAGTAATCAAAAACAAGAATTTGTTGATGAGGAAGAAGAAGATATGCTGATTGAAATTGCGCGATTGAAGCAAGAACAGAAGTCACTGGACCAAGAACTAGCCAATATGAACAAAAGGTTAGAGGCTACAGAGAAGAGACCACAACAAATGATGTCTTTCTTGTACAAGGTTGTCCAGGATCCTGAGATTTTGCCTCGAATGTTGATCGAGAGAGATGTAAATCGAAGGCTGGCGAGCAGTGGAACAGAGAAGAAGAAGAGGAGGCTCTTGATTTCAGATTCATGTCCCTCGCCCCCTTCGTCTGGTAACAATGTGGAGGCCAATTTAAACTGTCGGGACGAAATGTGGGGAGGAGGAACGGGTGGGCAACTCGATTTGGGCACGAATGGCGAGGCTGATTCTATTCCATTGCCTATGGTGATCGCACAAGAGCCATACAGTAGTTCTCCTGGATATGGTACACATAGTTCTTCTGCATCAGGATCATCATTCAGTGATGGCAGCTGTTTTGAGATGACGCCGCCAACGATGGGCGGTGGCTATTGGGAAGATGGAATGGGAAGTGGTGGTGGGTTTTTTGGAAGAGATGTTGATGAGGAAGCTAGCCGTCCACCACCATATCCTTTCTCACTATTTGGGGCTGGTTTTTAGCTGTGAAGTGAATATTTGGTCAGTATTTTGGATTATTTTGTGCATTTGAATTTTGACAAGTGTTATAGGCTGATCTATATACACACCCAAATAGTGATTTTGGTGAGTGAAATTACAATTATGCGTCTCCATTTGCAAGTGTAGTAATTGAGGGACTTCATAGAGGGGCAAAACAGTAATTTCTTGGGGCAAAATGTCACTGTTTTGATGTGTATATAGTCTTGCCCTACTATTGGTTATTACCACTCGAACTCTTAGAATATTTTAACTAGGCATCTGAAGTGTATGTTTACCGGATCAACTCATGAAAAAAAAGACATTAACAAGTATGTTGGAAGCTAAAACAAGCATTTTATGCATATAATACTTTGATTAAGATAAAATTTAGGTAGGATTATTTGTCAAAAGTTGAAATTCTAAATAAAAGTGTACTCTAGGTATATATTTGAAATATGCCATAATTTAATTGATTATTTCAAAAGATTATTGAAGTTCAGGTATTTAAGGGCCTGTTTGATCAATTTGAAAAATAAAAATCTGAAGTTTTTAAGTTAAGTCGTAAGTGACTCAATGCTGAATTGTTGAAACGAAATTATAACTGAATTTGAATACTGAACATGTTTAGTTGTTTAATAACAATTTAAAGAAAATGACCGAATTATAGTTATATTGAAATTTTTTGCCATAACCTTAATTCATTGACAGTTTAGTTACACATTTCACTTTCATCTCCCAAAAATTACATACAAATATTATTATTAATTTATAAATAATTTTTCAAAATGATAAATATGATTAAATAAATATTTTCAATTTAACAAAAATATAAATATTAAATTTAATTACTCAAAGTCGATGAAACATTACTTTTGTTAAATTAAAACCAAACTCAAAATCTGTTGCAATTCTCCACATCGAAACAATTGTATCATAACTTGAAAAAAATCGACTTGGAGTGTGTATATTGAATCATAAAAATCTACTTTTATGTGTGTATCCACTTTTGCCCTTGTCCTAAATTAAAAATTTTGGTCAAATATCTTATATATGTTTTACAAACAAATAACATATGCTATTTCAAACAATAATTTAATCTCAAGATTTCATCTTTCCTTCACATCAACTTTTAGAATTCTAATTATAGAACTGAAAATTTGACAATTTGTAAGAAATGATCGAAGTATTACATATGAAATTATGTTATCGAGAGTGTTAGATATCTTTCGAATGATTTAATTTATTTTTTACTATCTCATATATTTTCTTGAATTCCGAACAATATGATATACATGACTTAGAATATATTTTAGTATTTAAAATAATTATATGTTTTCACATAAATGTATGTAATACTTCACTAAAATTGAAAAACAAACAATCAATTTATTTGAACATTAAATTTGTTTAGTTGATAGATGGGGAGAATTATCATCATTTAATGCGATAAATTTTTATTTGGTGAAGATGATGTAAGCTGGATTAGTTGAAAAATTTTGATGTTTTCTATGATTTAGTCAAATAAAAAATATTTATGAATTTTATGTTTTACAAACAAATAACATATGCTATTTCAAACAATAATTTATTTCAAGATTTCATCTTTCCTTCACATCAACTTTTAAAATTCTAATTATCGAATTAAAATTTGACAATTTGTAAGAAATGATCGAAGTATTACATATGGAATTATGTTATCGAGAGTCTTAGATATCTTTCAAGTGATTTAATTTATTTTTTACTATCTCATATATTTCCTTGAATTTCCGAACAATATGATATACATGACATAGAATATATTTAAGTGTTTAAAATAATTATATGTTTTCACATAAATGCATGTAATACTTCACTAAAATTGAAAAACAAACAATCAATTTATTTAAACATTAAATTTGTTTAGTTGATAGATGGGGAGAATTTATCATCATTTGATGCATTAAATTTTATTTGGTGAAAATGATGTAAGCAGGATTAGTTGGAAAATTTTGATGTTTTCTATGATTTAGTCAAATAAAAAATCTTTATGAATTTTATGTTTTACAAACAAATAACATATGATGTTTCAAACAATAATTTATTTCAAGATTTCATCTTTCCTTCACAACAACTTTTTACATTATAATTATAAAATTGAAAATTTGACAATTTATAAGAAATGTTCGAAGTATTACATGTGGAATTATGTTATCGGAGGTGTTATATTTCTTTCGTGTGATTTAATTTATTTTTTACTATCTCATATATTTCCTTGAATTTCTGAACAATATTATATACATGACTTAGAATATATTTTAGTATTTAAAATAACTATATGCTTTCACATAAATGTATGTAATACTTCACAAAAATTGAAAAACAAACAATCAATATATTTGAACATTAAATTTGTGTAGTTGATAGATGGGGAGAATTTATCATCATTTAATTCGTTAAATTTTATTTGGTGAAGATGATGTAAGCTGGATTAGTTGAAATTTTTTGATGTTTTCTATGATTTAGTCAAATACAAAATCTTTATGAATTTTATGTTTGGTGGACAACATGATGAGGAGCGAGACTGGGAGAGTATGTTAGTAAGTGGTTGCTTGTTATTGAGATAAAGGTTATACAAAACATTAAAGTCAAAAGAAATTAGAAAACTTTACCTACCCCAATGTAATGAGCTAGTAAAAGAGTATAACTATGCCCATTAAAGAAGGCTGACACTAGAGATATACTTGGAAACTAAAAATAAATTTTAATTGTCTATTATGGTTGAAGATAAAAACAAAAATTTGTATATATATATATCTATATACGAACTCCGTTTTTATGTACACAAAACATCAAATTCTTTGTCAAATTTCACATGCACAACTGTCTTGTTGAACTTCGATTTTAGGTCGAAAGCTTCCACATAATTTGTTAAAAAGCAGTGAATTATTTCTTATTTGGATAAGTTGGATAACTTTTAGGAAATGGCATATATGTGCCAAACTATATTTGAACAAGAATCATCGATTGTGTTTTCTCAAAAAAAGTTATTTTCTATGTTAATGGATGATTTTGGCTCCGAAAAATTGTCAGAAACTCTAATAATGGAGTAAAAGAAGATTTTAGTTCAAGGCCATGGATTGTTGATGCAGGATCGAGGGTAACTGTTGCGGCTTGTTTGAAAATGAATTAAATGCAAAGTGTGATGCTTGAAAGGGCTAATTGCATTGCATCATTGTAAAACTACAAGACTTATGATCGCCTTCATTTGTATTTGCCAAAAAAGTTTTGCCAACTTCTTAATATGCCATGTCCTAAAAGATATCCAACTTGTCAAAGTAAGAAACAATTCATTGCTTACATGGAAAATTACTTGGAACCTTTCTACTTGTAGCCGAAATTCAACGAGAATATGTGCATGCGGAGATTGAGAAAAAATTCTATGTTTGACACACGTGAAAAGAGGGATTGTGTTGACACCAAAGTTATCAATAGCGGGCCTATAGCGGTTTAACAGCGCGTCACAGTCCCTTTGCGCTATTTACTTTCGCGTAGCGGTGGATTCCGGATAAGGCCACTATTCGTTGTAGCGTCGTGGTAGCGCAACTATCACTAAAAATTTGATTTTTTAATTAATCTATTTATTTTTCAACCCTAATATCTAAAAAAACAGGGCTTGAATTTACATGCTTAAGGATTTCCTTAAGCAAGTTGCTTAAGTACTTATGGAATCATCGGGTTGACATTTTAAGTGTGTTTCTTATCTAACGGTTGTGATCAAAGAAGGGTAAGATCGTCTTTTTATAATGTAATTTCAATTTTATATGTGTTGTGTGTATCTTTGTTGAAAAATGCAGGTCTTGGGATTTGAACCTGCAACCTTGCATAAAAATCTTGGCACGCGGACCACTGTAGCACTAATTGAATTTATAATAAAATGGGTTCGCTAAATAGATTTCTTTCAAATGAAGCGATGTAGCATATAGTGTATTTACTAGTTGATAAGCATTTAACACTTTTTTGCTAAATTGTTTTTACTTTTTATTAAATTTATAACCACATTACTTCTTTTACATTGAACCAATAATAATATTTAATTCTTTTTCATTTGTCAATTATTTAAAATTTAATTTGTTACATTTTCTTTTTAATTATTTTTCAATTGAAATTAACCATTATCCATCCAATATGGTAACAAAAATATAAAAATAGGACATACGTTATTAAATTAATAATAGTAACCATTTTTATGTACCAATTGGTTGTTTATTTTGGTAAAAATTACCATTATTCATTAAGTAGGGTGATTAAATGTTATAACTATCATGAATTTGAATAAATTTGTTAATCATTATTTTCTAAATGAAATTAACTAGAATTGACAATTTTTTTGCCATTTGTTTATATTCTTAATTATATTAAATATCGTTCATCGAGAATTGTAATAAAAATTATTCTGAATTACAATGTACCATTTTTTTCACCTTATGGTTGTTTTTTTGTTAAATTATATTAATCATTATTCATAACAAATGAAAATAATAATTAGGATGAATTAGAACAAATAAATATAATGAAACTAACCATTTGATGTATCTTTTGGTTGTCTTTTTCAAATATTTTAACCATTATTCATAAAAAAATCGTAATGATAGTTAAGATAGTATGATAATAAACTAGAATTAACCATTATTTTTACCTTTAGGTTGTAATTTTTTGAATTAAAGTAACCATTATTCATCTAGAATAACCAAAAATATGACCTTTTAGAATAAAGTGATTTAAAATTAATTAATTTAACCATTGTTGTTACATATTTTGGTTGTATGTGGATTACTTATCGAAAATGAAAAATTAAATATTGCTTAAAATGACTAAACATTAAATAGGTGTTAAATAAACTATTTGTGCCACTTTTGTTATTTGAAAACTTACCTTAACTATTACTACCTCCATCCCTAAATGATTGTCACATTTGACTTTTGGTGGTCAATAAAATACGATTTAAAACATAAATATCTCTTATTCTACATGCGAAAAAATTATAATAAGTTGATATTTCAAAAATATATATTGAGACGAATCTAACGAGGTCCCACAAGACTATATTATTTCTTATCGATTAATAAGAATTCATGATCAAATTTTATTATAATTGACCACAAAAGTCAAAATGTGACAATCTTTTAGGGACGGAGGGAGTATTATTGTATTCCGAATTGATTTTGATCCGGTGCAAAAGGGATGAGTTGAGTACAATAAATTACGAAAGCAAATGTAATGTACTACAATAAAACAAAAGAATAAATAAAATTGAGAGGGGGTTGAAGGTTTCAACTTAGAATAGATGCGAACCAATCTGATGTGAACTCTCCACTCATGGAAAGAAAAATCAATCAGTTCAGTAATAAAATTGAGGTTTTCAATACAATAGTGTGGAAACAATGAATCCCTACTTTAGCTACAAGCTGTTGCATTTTCTTTTATGATAAGAATAATATGGTGATTATTATACTACATGTAATTTTAAGAGGGGGTGAATTAGGATTATCGCGAATAATTAAACTTTTATAATTTTTGGTAATGAGAATAGTTATAACAAGACAATAACAATAATAATTATCAATTAACTATTCTCTAACACAGTAAACACAAGCACGATAATGAAAAGATAAGAGAAGAGAAACTATACGCGGGGATATAACGAGTTTCGACAATCCTCTTGCTTGACCCTCGGCTTTTGAACCTCAGGGTTTGGAATGGTAACTATGTATAATGTTTTCGAGTTAAAGCCCTTGGCGTACAAGCAAGCAACTCTATCTAATCCCGTCCTCGCTTCCCATAAGAACACCTAGCCACGTATTATTTAGTACTCTCTCCGTCCAAAAATAGTTGACGTTACTATGTACAAATTGCTAGAATATCAACTATTTTTGGACGGAGGGAGTATTAGTTAAGTGTATATAAAATACATTACTATTAAATCATATGTAATGGAACACTAAACTACGTTTTATGATTTTCAAGTATAATATAATGATGCATCTTATGATTTTATTTAAATAGTAGATAATATTATTAATTACTCCTATAACATAAAACATACCAACTAATCATGTAGGGACAATGGTGAATACGTATAACAAGTAATCGGGTTGGCACAATTATGAGTTATATGTGCTCCTTGACGACCAGGCTTCGATTCCCTCTAGGCCCTAGCACCACTTCATCTTTAACAAACATAACTTGTTGTACACAGAATGCCGGGTGGGGTGGGCCGAGCCCCGGACGGCCCTGTTGAACCCAATTCATTTAACATGTCTAGCTTCACCAATTGTTGTCTGTTAGTGGCCCGCCAATTGTTTTGGCCCACCAATGCTAACAAGTAACACCCGACTTAATTAGCTAACCTTCAAATATTCTAGCAACTACAAATAATAAACCTTCCCTTTAAATTTAATGGATTGTTTGTTGATATTTTCTATATATATATAATATATATATTATGACCTTAATTTTATTCGATTTTCAAAATTCCTAATCATCAAGTCTTAAATCTTTTAATTATAATAATTCATCAATTAATCATTTTTCAAGTTATCAATTAGGCATTGACGCCTATACTTTCAAACCAAGTGATACTATTCCTTGTATTTATTTTTTTGTAAGTTATTTTATTTTAAATTTCACAAATTTAGTTGTAATTTTAGATATTGTTATATTTAATTAGTTGTTTTATTTCATTATATATGTATTATGACCTTAAATTTATTCTATTTTCAAAATTCTTAACCCTCAAGTCTTAAACCAATTAATTATAGTAATTCATCAATACTTAGTTTATTCCGAGAATCAAATAATCATTTTTTAAGACATCATTGGCATTGACACATATAATTTGAAACTAGGTGATATTGTTCCTTTTATTTATCTTTTCGCAAGTTACATTATTTTGAATTTCAAATATTTAGTTATATAATTTTAGATATTGTTATATTTAGTTATTTGTTTATTTTCATATAATGTTGTTATGTAAATATTTATCTGGAAGTGAAAGAGAAAATATTTTCTTGTAATTTGTAATAGGGGCCTTTTTTTCAATTTTCGCGCCAAACCCCAAAAAGGTCAGGACTAGCGTGATGCCGTTTTGAGGTAAGATTTGATTTCTTTCATTCTTCATTCTACTTAGTAAACCAGGGGTTACCTTTCTCCATGGCATGTAACCAAATATTGGCTTTTGATTTTTACACTCCAAATTATATAACCACACTCCATTTTATCACTTTTTGAAGATTTTTATAAAGTAAATTGAAGGGTAAAATAGAGAAATTGGAGTGTAGTAATCAATGTTTGGAGTGTAAAAATCAAAACCCCAAATATTTCGCAATCTCTGTTTGTGAATGACGGCTTGAGACATTGAGTATGAGGTTTTAATGTGTGAGAGATTGAATATTAAAATCCTCTTATGTGTTTCAAGTTTCAACTTCCGAGCAAAATAGGTTTAGTCGTTTATTATTACGTATCAACCACTATTAACATTCATCTTCTATTAATGATAAGAGAAGAATTACAATTAAATTCATGTTGACCAGACCGAATCGATTTTAATCTGATTCGGTGAACATAAAAACCCGATACCAGTCTGATCAGAATAATTTATTACAGAAAACCGAGACTGAACCAACTGGTTTTTAAGTCCTAACAAAGTTACAAAACCTAAGGAGGAGGTGGGGCGAGCAGGGTTATTTTTAGTACTTTGTTAATGAAAATAATTCTTTTATTTTGTTAGTTAACACCCATCTTTATGTATTATAAAGATTTTCCAAAATCTAATTTATGTGTGTTTTCGATTTTGTTCTTGTCTTAAATTCAAATTTTTGGCTACATAACACAAAATAATGGAAACTTAAAAGCAATGATAATTCAGTTCCATATTTCAAAAGAGAAAAAGTTGAGCCCCTCTCCATTAGCGTTTATATAGTGTATCAGGGAAAGAAAGTAAACCTTTTTCTGTAAATAAATTTCACACCACAATATCAAATTTCTTAAATGTGTTTTACAATCAAACAATATATGATATTTCAAATAATAATTTAATTTTTATGATTTCATCTTTCCTATGTATCAACTTTTAAAACTCTAGTTATAAAATTGAAAATTTGACAATTTATAAGAAATGATCGAAGTATTACATATGGAATTATGTTATCGAGAGTGTTATATTTCGTTCGAGTCAATTAATTTATTTTTACTATCTCATATATTTCATTAAATTTCCAAAACATGATATACATGACTTAGAATATATTTTGTATTCAAAATAATTATATGTTTTCACATAAATGCATGAATACTTGACAAAAATTGAAAAACAAACAATCAATTTATCTTAACATTAAATTTGTGTAGTTGATAGCTTGGGAGAATCCACCATCATTTAATGGGTTAAATTTTATTTGGTGAGAATGATGTAAGCTCGATTAATTGGAAAGAGCTTTGATGTTTTCTATGATTCAGTCAAATAAAAAGTCTTTATGCTTTTTTATGTTTGGCAGATAACATAACGAGGAAAGAGACTAAGAGAGTATGTTAGGTATAGAAGTAAGTGGTTGGTTGTTATTGAAGTAATAAGGTCGTAGAAATCATTAGAGTCAAACAAAGTTTGAAACTGTATCTACCCCAATCTAATGAGCTAGTAAAAGTATAACTATGTCGGTCAAAGAAGGCCGACACTAGCTAGAGATATTCATGAAAATAAGTTTTAGTTGTCTATATATTATGGTTGAACATAAAAATATACATATATATATATATATATATTTGCAATCAAACAACATATGATATTTCAAACAATAATTTATTTTCATGATTTCATCTTCCCTTCACATCAACTTTTAAAATTCTAAGTATAAAATTGAAAATTTGACAAATTACAAAAAATGATTTAAGTATTACATATGGAATTATGTTAATGGGAGTGCTAGATTTCTTTCGAGTAATTTAATTTATTTTTACTATCTCATATAATTCCTTGAATTTTCAAACAATATGATATATATGACTTAGAGTATATTTTAGTATTTAAAATAGTTATATGTTTTCACATAAATGTATGTAATACTTGACAAAAATGAAAAATCAAACAATCAATTTATGTGAATATTAAATATGTGTAGTTGATAGATGGGAAGAATTTACTATCATTTAATGGGTATTTGGTGAAGATGATGTAAGCTGGATTAGTTGAAAAATTTTAATGTTCTCTATGATTTAGTCAAATAAAAAATCTTTATGAATTTTATGTTTGGAAGATAACATGATGAGGAGCGAAACTGGGAGAGTATGTTAGTAAGTGGTTGGTGGTTATTGAGATAGAGGTTGTAGAAATCATTAAAACCAATTGAAGTTTGAAAACTTTATCTACCCAATGTAATGAGCTAGGAAAAAAGTATAACTATAAGAAGGCCGACACTAGAGATATACATGGAAATTAAAAGTAAATTTTAGTTGTCTATTATGGTTGAAGATAAAAACAAAAATTTGTATATATATATATACAAACTCCGTTTTCATGTACACAAAACATCAAATTCTTTGTCAAACTTGACATGCACCACTCTGTCTCGTTGAAGTTCGACTTCAGGTCGAAAGCTTCCACATAATTTTTTGAATAAGCAGTGAATTGTTTCTTGCCTTATTTGATAGGTTGGATAGCTTTTAGGAAATGGCACATATATATACCAAACGATATTTGAACAAGAATTATCGATTGTGTTTTCTCAAAAAAAAAATATTTTCTATGTTAATGGATGATTTGGCTCTGAAAAATTGTCAGAAACTCTAATGATGGAGAGAAAGAAGATTCTAGGTCAAGGTCCTATGATTGTCGGTGTAAGATCATGGGGCTAGCTGTTGTGGCTTGTTTAAAAAAGAAATGAATGCAAAGTGTGATACTTGAAAAGGCTAATTGCATTTCATCGTTTATAGGAAGTAATGAATTCTTTCTTGTCTTGATATGTTGGATATCTTTTAGGAAATGGCATATTAGGAAGTTGGTAAAGCTTTTCGAAAAATGCAAATGAAAGCGATCATAAGTCTTGCAGTTCCACAATAATGCAATGGAATTAGCCCTTTCAAGTATCACACTTTGCATTCAATTCTTTTTCAAACAAGCTGCAGCAACTAGCCCCCTGATCTTGCACCAACAATCATAGGACCTTGACCTAAAATCTTCTTTCTCTCCATCATTAGAGTTTCAGACAATTTTGTCGGAGCCAAATTATCCATTAATATGAAAAATATTTTTTTAGAGAAAACACAATCAATGATTCTTATTCAAATATCGTTTGGTATATATATATATTTTTTGCATTTCCTAGAATCTATCCAACCTATCAAGACGAGAAACAATTCATTGCTTCCTTGAAAAAATTATGTGGAATCTTTCTACTTGTAGCCAAAATTATCAATAGCAACGAGTAGCGGCGCTATAGCGATTTAACGGTGCATCGCGGTCCCTTTGCGCTATTTAGCGTCGCTCGGTGGATTCCTGATAGTGCCGTTAGGGGAAATCTAATTTTTGTTTTTTATTTTAATTATTGAAACCTAATTTCTAAAAAAAATATGGTTTGGTAGTGAGAACCTGACGTTTTATTCACAACTCTTTCAACTTTTCTTCATTCTTCCTCTTCTCTCTCTCTTTTTTTTTCTTCCTATTTTCTTTCTCTTTTTTCCTCTTAGCTTTTACTTTTCTTTCTGAAAAATACAGGTTAAATAGGATTCGAACACGCAATATTGCATAAAAACCGTGGCAAATGGACCACTGCAGCACTAATTGAATTTATAATAAAATGGGTTCGCTAAATAGATTTCCTCAAATGAAGCGATGTAGCATATAATGTATTACTACTTGATAAGCATTTAACACACTTTTGCTAAATTATTTTTACTTGTTAATAAATTCATAACCACATCACTTTTTATACATTGAACCAATAATAATATGTAACTCTTTCTTCACTTGTCAATTATTTATATTTTAGTTTGTTTCATCTTCTTTTTAATTATTTTTCAATTTAATTAACCGTTATCCATCCAATGTGGTAATCAAATATGACATATGTTATTAAATTAATAAAAGTATATAATTCAGTCCTTTATTTGAAAAGAGAAAAAGTTAAGCCCCATTCCATTAACATTTGGATAGTGTTGGGGAGGTGGAAAAATAAGCTTTTATCTCTAAATAAATTTCACACCACAATATGAAATATCTTAGATGTGTTTTACAATCAAACAACATATGATATTTCAAACAATAACTTATTTTGATGATTTCACGTTTCCTTCACATCAACTTTTAAAACTCTAATTATAAAAAATGAAAATTTGACAATTTATAAGAAATTATCTGAGTATTACATATGGAGTTATGTTATCGAGAGTGTTAGATTTCTTTCGAGTCATTTAATTTATTTTTACTATCTCATATATTTCGTTGGATTTCCAAAAATATGATAAATACAACTTAGAATATATTTTAGTATTGAAAATAATTATATGTTTTCACATAAATGCATGTAATACTTGACAAAAATTGAAAAACAAACAATCAATTTATGTGAAAGTTAAATTTGTGTAGTTGATAGATTGGGAAAATCTACCATCATTTAATGGGTTAAATTTTATTTGGTGAAAGCGATGTAAGCTGCTAGATAAGTTGAAAAACTTTGATGTTTTCAATGATCCAGTCAAATAAAAAATCTTTATGAATTTTATGTTTGGCTGACAACATGATGAGGAGCGAGACTGGAATAGTATAATAGACAAAGTATGTTAGTAAGTGGTAGGTTGTTATTGGGATAAAGGTCTTAGAAATCATTAAAGTCAAACAAAGTTTGAAACTTTATCTACCCAATCTAATGAGCTAGTAAAGAAAATATAACTATGTAAAGAAGGCCGATACTAGAGAAATACATTAAAATTTAAATAAATTTTAATTGTCAATTATCGGTTGAACATAAAATTTGTATGTATATTGGGCTTATTTTTTGGGCCTATTGAAAAAGATTTTTGTAACTTTTTTTGGGTTTCTTGATGTTTTGCTTAATGAACAATTATAACCTATAAAATTATTATACAAGAAAAATAACATAACAATAACCTCCAAAAGTCAAATACATGTCATAAATTGTTAAAAATATACTATAATATTATAAAATATAAAAACTGCCATAGTCCAAAAACATAATAATAAAAGCATTTGAATGCATAGGTACCCATGGAATTCATTGATTCCATCCGATTTTGATGGTACATGTCGTCGTGGTCCGGCCTTGGGTCGCCCCCGGCCCCGATATTATGTGGACCCCAAATTTTAAAATCTTTATATGTATACATATATGCATAACACAATGACAAGAAGCATAGATAGTGTAGTGGTGAAGAAATCTTTAGAAGTCCTTGTTTCGAACCTCCAACACCCAACGATTTTTATTTTTCATTTAGTACAATGTTAAGCTTTAGCAATTGTTGTCTGTTAGTGTGTTGGCCCACCAATGCTAACAAGTAACAGCCCACTTAATTAGCTAACCTTCAATTTCAAATATTCTAGCAACTACAAATACTAATAAACCTTCCCTTTAATAGTTAACAATTCAATTAATGGACTGTTTTTTGATATTTTCTATATAATCTATACTATAATGTGGGAAAGGCTTCTTTGGTAAAGCCTAAATGCTCAATGAAGCTATCCACTTGACATTTGCTGATTGGATGACCAACATTCACAATGCTTCAATAAACTCTTCTCATACTTATACCCTCTCCAACGGTTGCAATTTTGGATGTCCAACATTAACAATGCTTCAACTATTGCATGTGGAGATAAATCACATCCAATCATTCCCAACATTCACAGTGTTTCAACTAACCTTTTGGTTGAATTTATTCACTGCATAATATATTTGATATATTTAAATCTTGACTTTTCGTTCTTAATGATAATAAATGTTTAAAATTGTCATCTTTTTAAACTTTCATAATATAATGAACAAAACTAATAATGCTATATTAAATGTTTTAATAAGATAAATGTATATCTATAGTGAAAAGATGAGATTAAGGGGATCGGTGATCTGTATGGAGAAAATAGATAAATAGTGAAAGAGGATGGAGTGATTAGATAATGCTAACCGGAAGAATTTGTACTTGAAAATCCATGTAAACGGGCTTGTGCACAATTTTTTGAAGGCATTCCCAATGATTCGGTTGTAACTTATCAGTTCATCTATTGGTATCTTAATGTGGAAGTAACTTGAGATTGGTTGGAGGTAACTTATTACAACATATTTTATCGACTAAATTTCTTTTTTTTCGTAAATATGTCAAAACTATTTATGTGTTATTACTTTCAAAGAAAACTGGATACTTTAAACAACATTCAAATGCATGTTGGAAAGGTCCAAATAGATTGTACACCATTATTCAAATGCATGTTGGAAAGGTCCAAATGCATTGTATACCATTGGATTCTTCAAATATGGCCTCTTTCGCATTTATATGGATGCGTTGAAGGTTGTAGATGACATTACTGCAATATAATGACTCTTATAATAGTGTTTATAATGAGAAGAGTAAGATATGGTTAGCGTATAATATCAATAAATGTATATATATATATATATATAATATTCTCATTTAGTTACATATTTATTGATTTCAACTTCTTTTTGGAATTCTTAACGTATATATGTTAAATTTTTCAAAACATGACAATTCACAACTATCTATATTATGTATAATACGAAAGGCCAGAAAAACAAACATATCATTTTTTTCAAAATATGACAATCTATTAAACTACATGTTTAATGAATCGAAACCCTCCACTTTATTTTGAAAGACTAATATGATGTACAAGATAAGTAAAGAGTAGGAAGTGTTGACGAACTTCATTATTTTTTTTTTTTTTGATAATTAGCGATGAATTGTGATTACAATGATATTACAAACATGAATACAGAAATTGCTAACTAATAGAAAGTTAGAGTATAATATGAGACAAATATGTCTCCAACAAGGTTCGAACCCATGACCTCTTACATGAAAGGTTGGGCCGGATGCCACTAGGCTATTGAGCCATCGGCAAACTCCCAATTAAGTTTTTTTATAGATATAAGATTAGAATGAAAACTTCATTAGTTTTATGCACAGAATTTTAAGATTAATTAATGTGAGTTTATGATTCTATTAAGAATTTTTCTATTAAAATTATTTTTGCAAATGTTCTTATTTTAACGGAAGCGATTTGTCTATAATTAATTTGGTGAACAGCGAAGATAAAGGAATAATGTAAAGTACTGAAGGTAAAGAACACCAGATTAAACTTAGTATCCCTAACAATATGTTAGGACTAATCCAAGGGCAGAGCCACCAGAAATATCACTATAATCGAAGAAATACAGTTACAAATGAGTTAAGCCTAGCTCCGAATGTAGATCACTACACCCCCAGATAAATAGAATTATTGTCTACACTATTCCACGAACAGAATTATATGACACACTATTCTAAGCACCAACCTAAACTACCTCCTCTTATCCGAACAATCCTAAGAATGGATATCTTACTCCGAAGATTATCCTATCTATCTTGGACCTATTCTAAAGTGATAATAATTCATACTGAAATAGTTGCGGTAATGTTAAATAACAAAACCAACTGACTATTTGGTGCAACTCTAAACAAAACACTTGACCTCCTTTTATAAGCCCAAGAGATGCCTCATTTTCAGGAGTTGCCCGATGTGGACTCAAGGCAAAATCCAACAATTCTACAATTGAAGGATTAAGCATTTTTAATGATGGAAATCACTCCTCCATTTTCATTGAGAATGTTTGTTCACCAGTCTTCACTGCCATTTTCTTGGCTGTGAATATGCCTTTTCACAATGTTTTTGTTGTCACTGACGCTTTTGTTTCACAGCTTTGGTCCAGACACTTCCACACATTCAACCAAAGTAGAGGTATGAACGTGAGGCTAAAAGATGAAATCAGAAAATGCTGCATTCTTGTGTGGATTCCAACTAATATTGGATGCTTTCAAAATCTTAGTGATGTAGTCATTTATAATTTTAATAGCGTGAACAACTGTAATAGCTCGTATGCGTCAACATGACCCGAACAATTCTATCTTTATCTAGATATCATGCTTTTCTATAAATAAAAAAAAGGTTTTTTAATGCATAAATGACACAGTTAATTCCTAAATTTCGTAAATATAAATTACCATGATAGTACTTACTAGAAATCTTAATAGAATAAAACGACCATGACTTTCTACATTACAAGGAACCATTTCAAGAACTACTAGATAACAAAGCTTCCCAAATTTCTGTGAACACTTGAACGATGATCCTATGATGACAATTTGAATTAAGTGACATAAAACAATGCAACATATTCTCAAGATCCTCAGCTGATACTATGCTCTTTTCAACAATCATTTCCACCATTGATGCCTTGAAATCATTGTAAGGATCTCTAGAACGTTTCACCACAGCAAAACTTCCTGTCAAATTCATCACTGACACCTTTTTCGCGCTAGAAATTTGATCCTGGATCCGTTTATCCTTCTTAGGTCCTCTGTTTCTCCTACAACTCGTCGTTAAAGGTTTTCGGGTTGTCCCGGGATTGTTTCTTTTGTATGATTCTGAAGAAACAGTGGAGAGTGACCTTGACGTGAGGAATGGCGTCGTTTTAGCTTCATCTTCGCTTTCTTCATCACTGCTAAAAAGACCATTATAACTTAAACCTTGAAAATCAAGAATGTTGAAACTTTTGCTTCTAGCTCTTGGTTTTCTTGTTTTTCTACTTCTCTTTGGTTGGTTCTTTCTTTGGCCGTGGAATGAACTCAGGGGCGAAACAGGGGGGAATTTTCGGCTATCCGTAGGATTATCAGCTGGATGAAGAAGGTGTTCTTGCTCTGTGATTTTGCTTCTAGGTGGGAATTCAATGTTGAATTTGATGTTTTCTTGAGTTTGAGAAAATTCTTGAAACTTTTTGTGTTTGCAGAAAGATAGAAATGGTTTTCTTAGAGAGAAAAGTTTGATTGATTGACAATTTTTGAGATTTTGAGGTTTTTCAAGAACATCTTTGTTGCTGTTCTTGGAACTACATGAAGCATATGATGAATGGAACATGTTAGAGATTCTCAGTTTGAATTTTTTCTTGTTCATGTTAGAAAAACAGAGGTTTATATTTGAGCTGAAAAAGAAGTGGATGATAATAATCTAAGTAATTAAACATGTCAATTTATAGTAAGACTATTTTATTTTTTGTTTTTCATGGATTGAAGTATAGACTACATTGGTGAGTAAAAATGGTTAAGATCTTGTACATTTTAAGACAGCCCCCCCTTAAAATGCTCCAAGTGTCTAAGTAGGGATGTTTTTTGGTTCGCCTCAAACTGATAAGATCGATTCAATTAAACAGAAATTTTATCATTTTGGTTGCGTAAAAATTGACACAAACCGATAAAATCGATCAAACTAAACTGAAATTTTATCGACTTGGTTGTGAAAAAATGACACGAAGGAAATGATACGAAAAAATCCAAAACCGACAAAAAAGTTTCGGTTTTCAGTTTTAGCATAAACTGAACTGCAGCGACTATGTATATTGTTTAAAATATTTGTATTTATGATATTTTAAAAAAGATTGCACTTACATAATTTTGATTTTTCTCAAATAAAATTATTACGTTATTTACATAATTTATTGATTTAAAAAGTACCTCAACACCGCAAGCGTCTAAATGAAAAATTCACTTTAAACTCCAAAATTATTTTACCTCATTTTTAAATTCTAATTGGCTAATAGCTCTACGTTAATCTCTCCACCATTGGACTCCATCACTCTAAATTTCTATATTTTATTTCTAAGCTTCACATGTTAAAATGAGCAACTATGTTTCTTAAAATGTAACATATTGCTATGAATGTGTTTTTATTTTGTTTCTTAACTGTATGTGGACGTGTAGACTCTTTTAATTGTACAATTTCATTCGTTGTTTGTTTCAAAATCGAAAAACTGAACGAACTGATCGATTTTGCCTCAAAAGCGACATCAATCGAACCGATTCAAACCGAATAATTTTTCACCAAATCTATTCATGTACTTAAAAAATCGATAGGATCGATTTCACACAAAAAACTTCAAAAAACCAACCAAACCCAACCGAAAACATCCGTATCCACCACTAGTTAAAACCATAGCAAAATACATTCATTTCAATAGGGTCAATCCTTTTTTTCTAAACAAGGAGAAGATGCGGTTCGATGCCTCATATCCGCCCAAAATAAACTTTTTTTACTATGATCAATGATTTGGTATAGTTTCCCGTGATTAGTGTTGTTATCGAGCCGAGTCGGGCCGTGATAGTATATGGATTCTACCCCATTCCCAAAAGGTTAATTAGGATCAAACAGTTCCACGGAATTGAGTATCAATATATGTGTGCGTGATAGCATCTACTATACCAGGAATCTCAGTAAATCCGATTATTGCAATTGTTCAAGATACCCTTTTTTAGCTTTTATGGTCTACTTCTTAGTTCAAGACCCCCTCTTACTAACTGAAATCAAAGAATGAGTAGAATCTGTCCGCCTAAAATCATCATCCTACCGGCCTCCACGTGTCCTTGCCATGGAATATACGAAATAGATAAATTATGGGATGTCTTTAAAGGGAGTCGGACTCCTGCTTCGTGAAGAGACGAGGTTACATGTACATACCAACTTAGTTTTTTACCAGTTTAACTAGGTCACGGGAGCCAATCATATTCCTTTTCACAATGGATTACTGATTTGATATGATACTCTATGTTACAATTTGTTGAATTTCTAATATATGTTGTTTTTATATATCAATTTAAGAAAAATAAAAAGAATTATTGAAGTGTAACACATATGATCAGAACTCGTCTAATCACTTCATATGACGTGGTATGGTTGTGAACACCGGTTAACCCAGAGGCTTGATAGAGTTTTAAAGACGACTTAAAGCATCTAAATAGTACCCTTTAATTGATTTCACACTTTTTGAAATACAACTTTAATCATCAATTCCTTTATATGTACATTATAGAGAATTATAACAACAACAAAAATTATAAATATTAGGAAAAATAAATTAAGTGATATCAATTTTATATTTTTCCGAATAAATGAATAAGAAGTAATTTGCAAAATTTAACACGAACTATGAAATGTAACTAAATTAAAATGGAGGGAGTACTATACAACAAGCATCTAGTTAGTCTTCAAGACTTCAACAATTTGGTTGCTTTTCGTCATCTCACATAGCTAATAGATACTAGATTGGAATATTTCAGTAGCACGATTGTATAGTCAAATAACAATGTACGTTGACCTTAAATCAAATTCCTCTCATCTTTATATAGGCGTGCGTGCATTCTTGCCGTTAAATCTAACCTATATTTATTACTATTTTCGTTCACTTTTTTTTGCCTTAGTTTTTATTTTCAAATACTTGCTTTTCTAATATAAATAACTGTAAATTTTTACATTTTTAAGATATTTTTTTACTTTGTTTATGAAATTATAACCAACCAATTATATAGTTTGAATAGATTGGTATTTTATATTTTTAATATATTTTTTTATTAGTTTTTATTTTTCTTAATCTATGTATATAAATGACTAAAAACATAAATAAAAAAGACGTCTTAATCACGCGTGATTTTAAATATTTTAATCGATTATTTGTGTTTCAAAACTTGTAAGGCTTGTAACATTACTCAGAAGTCAACTATTGGGCCAAGTGTAATAAAATAAATAAATAATGACAACGGTCTGTAATAAAAGAAAATGAAAGCTTTAACACTTACGCATTTGGCCTAGTAGTTGAGCTTTGGGCAATGGTACAAGAGGTCACAAGATTAACCCGTAATGTGTAGTAAATATAAGTGATAGCTATCGTTATTAGCTTGTAATAAAAAAACAAAGTTGAAAATACTTTTGTAAAATATAAAACTTTTTAACATTCATTTGGATAGCCTCCAGCCATAGTTCGAAATAGCGTATGACGATCCGTGGCGATGAACTTTAAAAAGTCGTGGTGAGGCGGTAGTCTTTTGTAGTTCAAAATTTATATTATAATACCAACTATAATTCATTAAATGTGCAATAGAATAATAAATGGGAGAATGATGCATCAAACAATTACAAAATCCTAAATTTTTTACAATTATATTAATAATAATACATTATCATTGTAAAATAGTTATAAAATGATAAAATTAATATAGGTTATAAAAACAAATTATAGAATTATCTGCCACGCCACGTCATATCTCCATGACTATCGCCACAGTGCCATTTCCAAATTATGCCTCCAACAAAAAAAAAATTAAATTATCCTATGTGTATATATAAGTAAAGTTACAAATTTAATTAAGGTAAGGATAATCAAATCATTTAATGGTTGAGTTAGCATTTCTTATTATTTGATGATGAGATCAAGGATTCGAATTTAATTATAGTAAAGGATGGGAAATTAAACAATTAAATTTCCTACATTATATTTTCATTGTACTTCCTTTGGTCATGGGATTAGTAGCAACAAATTAAATTTCACATTATATGCGTATGGAAAATAAATTTGTTGGACCTTTCTCCTTGTCTTTGTTAGGCTTAACCTTCATTTCGAAAATAACGTAACAAAATTTATTTTATTAACATTAATATTTGGTTACTTTTGTCTATATCTTCTTGTACTTTTCAGAGTGTCTAAATATATGGCTAGGTTAATACAACGAGAAAACATACTCCCTTCATTCTAAATTGTTTGTAATGTTTGACTTATCACAATTATTGAAATACAATTAAAAATGTAAATATCTCTAATTTTATACGTATATTATTTCTTATCGTTTAATGCAAATTCATGTAATCATATGTTTAAAGTTTTAAGAAGTTGACTCTCAAAATAAAAAATGGACAATCGATTCGAAATGAAGGGAGTACAAAAGACTGGATCTTGTATAAGACAACTCAATTGCAATTCCCTAAAAGGCCTAATATTATCTAGAAATGACATCTCAAGGTTGAATTGATATTTGATAATACGAAATACATAAGGTCATTTCAAGTTTTCAAAGCCAAGAGAGCATCTTCAAAGTCTTAACAAATTTCCAAGAGGAAACAAACTGATGTGGACACGAAAATATGGGTATGAACCCGGCTGGTTTGCTCTACATTTCGGGGCAGATAACTGTATAAACCGGAGTCAAGTTATAGACTTCTGGAATCTACGTACGGAGAGCTTTACATCGATACCAAGATCAAGCCGATCGAATAGCTAGCGAGGGAGATATGAACTCCCAAAGATGGCGACTTGGAGCGACTAAACTATCCAAATAATACAAGGATACTTGTATACTTATCCCACATAGATACGAAGATATATGAGACCTCCTCCTTCACCCTATAAAAGGACCTCTAGGTTCAAGGTACAATCTTCAATCCCAATTCTCCTTTCATATGCCTATACACATTATACTAATGTTGGGCATCGGAGTGTAATCGGGGGGGTGCGCCCCCCCTTTGTTTTGCAGGTTCTCTTTGGACCGAGCAAGCTCCGAAGGAAGAAGGCTCGATTGAGTAACCACTAAATTTATTTCTCATCATTGGCGCCGTCTGTGGGGAACGACACATGTGTTCTACCACCTCAATAACAAGATGAGTGAATTTAGTTACCCAAAACAATGTTTTATTTTATTTTTTATTCTAGTCATATCATATCAATGTGGTATGCTCTAAGAAAAAGGAAAGACACGTGTGTATTCTCTCATATGCACACCCGTCTCCATTCCTTCCAAGCTGTTGCTAATATAGATTCGCAAGAGGTGGTTATGAAAGATTGCAAACAAGATCTTAAGAGGACGCTTCCAAATAAGCTTTCCGCAACACATTCGCAAGTATGATAATTCAATTTATCGTAGCGAATATGCGAGAGCATATCTTACATGAAGACTAGGGAGCTCGACAGAGTCCAACTTGCAAAGGTGGATCGTTTATTACATTCCTTCTATGAGAATGAACTCAACGAAGCAATGCAAGGGGGCAAGTATATATGAATGATGATGATGGAAGTGTGATTGCAATGGGCGACTCAAAAGCCTCACATTCGAGTCGTTCTCAAAGGTGCGCATCTCTGCACATCCGATGCGTTCTCAAAGGTGCGCATCTCCGCACATCCGACTCGTTCTCAAAGGTGCGCATCTCCACATTCGTATTTAGCTCAAATGCGCGCCTCTCTGCACATTCGACTCGTGTTGAAATGTGCACATCTCCGCACATTCGACTCGTATTCAAATGTGCGCACCTCTGCACATTCGACTTGTGCTCGCTCATAAATGGTTTTATAAGCCCTCGGTTAGGCATTCGCACCTCCGCACTGCCTTTGTACTAGTGCGCTCAATGTTTACACTTCCGCCTGTTTAGGCCCACTGCACGCCCATACATGCGCTTGCTCAAAGATCCAGACAAAAAAAAAACTCAGGAAAAGTTTGGGGAAACATAAATGTCATGGCTGGTTCGCAAAGATCTTCAGTATCTTTCACAAAGGGCATGGCTGGTTCACAAAGATCTTCACTATGTTTTAAAAGACAAGGCGCATAAGCTCTTGGTAGGAGTGCTTTGCCTCAAGACCGTGAACTGATAACAGAGAAGGTGTTGGAGAAGGGGAAGAAAGACCATCAAATTTACGAGAGCCTCAAGAACAACTCATGTTGTCTGTATGAGGTTGATCCATAATAGTGAATGATTCTACTCATCTGAACACAGAGCGTACGACAATCAAGGTTTGTACCTCTCTAGACGCATTCCGTCCGCTTGAAGGTGCGCACCTCCTATTCAGGGCAGACCTCCCGTTCAAGATCTGCACCTGCTCAAGGGTCACACCTATAGAGGCATTCCTTCTGCTCGAATGAGGGTTGACCACCAGGGAGACACATAAAATATCAATGTTGTTCACTGTGGAATCAACAAAAAGTGTTGCATATGGCTAGGAAACTCCCTCATGGTCACCAATCCTACATTGAAGGGAAAATTAGCCGAATTGAAATGTTGACGCCCAAAATTGGTATGGAATTGCAAGTTGGTGACGGATTAATCACATTGAGGTATGAAGCTAATGCTTGCCACGTGCCAAATTGAGGTACCTTTACAATGCATTTCTTGAAAATTGAAATCACATGGTGTCTCGTACAGTTTGAAGAACCTGTCCATTTATTTGGGCGCAAGGCGTTATTGTAACTAAGGCCTAGATGGTATTAAATTATTAATCATATGTAACACCACAATCGCATGAAATCTTACACATGATTCGAGTAGTACATTATACTATTATAGCATGCTCATCTTCTTAAGACAATTATCATGTTAGTTTACGAAAAATACTCCACCGGAATAGTACATTTGATATAATATATCATGTGTTATACTAACCCCATATTGCAAGGGTCACTTTATCATAAAATATGAGAGTGAGTATCTTCAAGGGGTTGGGGAACGAGAACATACAGCTGCAACTAAAATGAGCAAACAGCTCACGCAACTTGCTCAGAGGTTCGCATACTGCAATTGAAATGAGCAAGCAGCTCCACAGTTGCGCAAATTGCTCAAAAGTTCGCACATTGCAACTGAAATGAGTAGACAACTCCTCGCTTCTCGCTTGCTCAAGGTTCGCCACACTTCAGTACATCCGCTTGCTCAAGAAATGGAATAAGAAATGGCGACAAGCGAGAGAGATATTTATGGCTTCTAATTACTCCACCAATGTTGCATTCCTTTTATGAGAATAAGCTCAAAACAGCAATGCAAGGGGGCAAGGATAGTAAGAGTTTCTGAATGACGATGGGCTTCTTAGACATCTCACCATTTGATGAATCAACGCCAAGAGGAGGACATATGGAGTACGGAAGATGTTCGCTGTTTAGGACATGTGGAGTACAGAAGTGCGCTAGATTTGTGAGAGAAGTTGCCAGGATATCTATTAGTCAAAGGTCTGAGGATGCTGATACACTTCAAATGCTTCATCACTAATGCACGCAAGGTTCGCACCGCGCCCGACAATAACAGAGCAGGGGGAGTGAGTCTTCATGGTCTATTTCGTCATCTCCTCGTGCCAAGGCTGCAGCTCCTATCGAGGTGATTTCTCTTGCTGCTCCACAATCAAAACAGAAAACTTCACTTCAATGGGATCAAAATTTAGTGGACTTCTTGGAAATCAGATTTATCAACTTCTTGCTCCATGAATCTTTTATACTTCCCTCAGCCGTACAAGAGATACTACATACGTCTCTTTCACAAGAAGCTTAGGTTCTTCAAGCTCTTCCTTGCTTCGGAACTACTAAAGGGGCAAGTATATATGGCGCATACCAGTGAGGGAGCAACAGTTGATCGAAGACTCATGAAGTTAAGAAATTGGTTTTGTCGCGAATAATTCATGGGATGATTTCGTCAACGGACTCAGATGACATTAGTAGTACCCCATAGATGACATTAGCAGCTCATGGATCACAGCTCGGATGAATCTTTACCACCATCTTAGCTTATAAGGAGAATCATTCACGTGTCTCAGTATATCGCAAGCTGCTTGGTCGCTTGAAAAGGCTCGTAAGAAATTGATGGGCAAGCAACTCCACAGCTCCGCCAAGCGCCAGATGCTTGCAAAGTGCAACTAAAATGAGCAAGTACTCCGTAGCTTTACCGCTCTGTCACTTGCTCAAATGTTCGCCAATTGCAACTGGAATGAGCAAGCAGCTCCACTAGGCACTCAAGGTTCTCAAAGTGCAATTGAGATGAGCAAACAACTCCACAGCTACGCCACTTGCTCAAGGGTCTGCTTATGAAAAGTCATCATCAAAGAGCTCCATATGCTGCTAAAATTGCCGAACAATTGACGAACCAATATGGAACAAATTAAAATTATATTCCATATTTGGGATTGAACTCACATGAAGCAATTCAGAAGAAATTCGGCGGAATAATACAACGAAGACCCAAAAGTGTCAGGTTCGCGATTTGGTAAAGAATAACAAGTCGATTTGAGGAAAAGGATGTTCAAGCGTTTCTCATTAGCGAATTCTCTTCAATGGATGGTTTCCTGAAGGAGTTTTTCCCAAAAGTATATCTGAGGATAACAACTTCTGCAAGTTTGATGATCAGAAACTTCAATTCTCCACTTTGTCCTGCGGATCATACAAGAGGTTTGGGCTGGAATTTCCAAGAAATCGACGTAGGGGGCTGGAGTTTCGTAAGACCTCAATATACACTCTGAACATCTGCAAGTCTCAAATATCCAAGGCTTAACAACATACGATGTGTTGAATGCTCAGAATGATCAACATCACTCAATGATAGGGGAAATGAATCATGATATTGAAGCTTCAACTTCTATTTCGCATACCTGCGGATGATTCTAGAATAAAATGATCAGCATCACAACTACCAAAGATCAACTCGTCGCATCAGAAGTGCTCTCCATATCAAATGAAGCAATATGGAACCAATATTATTTCCCCCCATGATTATTGCATTACTATATGAGATAAAAACTCAAATAACAATGCAAAGGGGCAAGGATGGTAAGATGACTTCGAAGACCTTTAAAAGGCATCTCTCGATGAAGAGATCCGGGCATTCACCTATATGGATCCATAACGAGATCCATTAGACATCGCAGTATTTGAAGGAATCATCGCAAAGAGGAGTCCGGCAAGAAAATTGTGATAGTGGAAAACTCTTGTTCATCGAAGACAGGGGCTTCTGAATCATCCATTCTGTAGACCAACAACTCCTGATCAAGGAGAATACATCATGCCTCACAAGTCTGATAAGCCCCCAAGCGAGGCATGGCATCAAAGGTCCCGCATCATAGACACACTTCTTGTACCTTCATACAAGATCAGTCTCGACTTGGACATACTTCTTGTATTAAATTACAAGATCAGTCCCGCATTAGAGACACACTTCTTGTATCTTCATACAAGATCAGTCTCATTCAGTTGTACAAAATTCAAGACACATTCGTATTTAGCGATACGAATAAGTCTTATTTTTACAAACTCGATAAGTTCCAAGAGAACTTGATAAAATTAGTTACATCAGTTCCACGAGAACTCGATAAAACTAGTTACATCAGTTCCAAGCGAACTCGATAAAATTAGTTACGTCAGTTCCACGAGAACTCGATAAAACTAGTTACATCAGTTCCAAGCGAACTCGATAAAATTAGTTACATCAGTTCCACGAGAACTCGATAAAACTAGTTACATCAATTCCAAAAGAACTCGATAAAACTAGTTACATCAGTTCCAAGAGAACTCGATAAAACTAGTTACATCAGTCCAAAGAGAACTCGATAAAATTAATTACATCAGTTCCAAGCGAACTCGATAAAATTAATTACATCAGTTCCAAGCGAACTCGATAAAACTAGTTACATCAGTTCCAAGAGAACTCGATAAAACTAGTTACATCAGTTCCAGGAGAACTCGATAAAATTAGTTACATCAGTTCCACGAGAACTCGATAAAACTAGTTGCATCAGTTCCAAGAGAACTCGATAAAACTAGTTGCATCAGTTCCAAGAGAACTCGATAAAACTAGTTACATCAGTTCCAATAGAACTCGATAAAATTAATTACATCAGTTCCAAGCGGATTCGATAAAATTAGTTACATCAGTTCCAAGCGAACTTCGATAAAACTAGTTACATCAGTTCCAAGAGAACTCGATAAAACTAGTTGCATCATTTCCATAAGAACTCGATAAAACTAGTTACATCAGTTCCAATAGAACTCGATAAAATTAATTACATCAGTTCCAAGCGAATTCGATAAAATTAGTTACATCAGTTCCAAGCGAACTTCGATAAAACTAGTTGCATCAGTTCCAAGAGAACTCGACAAAACTAGTTACATCATCAGTTCCAAGAGAACTCGATAAGTTCCAAGAGAACTCGATAAAACTAGTTACATCAGTTCCAAGAGAACTTGATAAAACTAGTTACATCAGTTCCAAGAGAACTCGATAAAACTAGTTACATCAGTTCCAAGAGAACTCGATAAAATTAATTACATCAGTTCCAAACGAACTCGATAAAACTAGTTACATCAGTTCGAAGAGAACTCTATAAAACTAGTTACATCAGTTTAAAGAGAACTCGATGAAATTAGTTACATCAGCTCCAAGCGAACTCGATAAAATTAGTTACATCAGTTCCACGAGAACTCGATAAAACTAGTTTCATCAGTTCCACGAGAACTCGATAAAACTAGTTACATCAGTTCCAAGCGAACTTGATAAAACTAGTTACATATGATAAAACGTCTCAAAATACTCGATTACACCGGCTAGGCCGCAACCCATCTATTTATAGAAGGTTCGCGTCATAAGTCCGATTCCGACCCCTCATTTTAGCGAGACTCTCATTGACCGATGATTGGCATATATTACTTCTCCAAACTCAAGAAGAATGACTTTGAAGAACTAGGGGGCTATGATGTGGACACGAAAATATGGGTATGAACCCGGCTGGTTTGCTCTACATTTCGGGGCAGATAACTGTATAAACCGGAGTCAAGTTATAGACTTCTGGAATCTACGTACGGAGAGCTTTACATCGATACCAAGATCAAGCCGATCGAATAGCTAGCGAGGGAGATATGAACTCCCAAAGATGGCGACTTGGAGCGACTAAACTATCCAAATAATACAAGGATACTTGTATACTTATCCCACATAGATACGAAGATATATGAGACCTCCTCCTTCACCCTATAAAAGGACCTCTAGGTTCAAGGTACAATCTTCAATCCCAATTCTCCTTTCATATGCCTATACACATTATACTAATGTTGGGCATCGGAGTGTAATCGGGGGGGTGCGCCCCCCCTTTGTTTTGCAGGTTCTCTTTGGACCGAGCAAGCTCCGAAGGAAGAAGGCTCGATTGAGTAACCACTAAATTTATTTCTCATCACAAACAAACTTAGCTTTTGGAGACTACTAATTCTAGGTCTTTTACTTTTTAAATTAATTGCTATAAATGATAAAATACCCAACGATAAAATTTTGATTTGTTGAATTTGGATCATTGTTGCCACTTTTTTTATTCTTTTGGAGAAAATGATCTAATGAATCTTTTTTGGACATTCGCCAAGCTGGTATAGACATTAATTCACTTGATATCGAGCATAAGGTGTAAAAATGATACTTGAATTGAGTCCAACTTGATAAACTTTCTCGTGACTTGTCTAATAATATACTTTTTTGTGATTTAATTGGGTAACCTAATGGAGAAAACTTTTGCTAATGACCTAATATTTGGATTCGAAACTGATGTGATCACAAATAATCAAAACAAAAGTATATTTTTCTGAAAACTATATCATAGACCATTTACAAAAAAGTTTCGTCGCCTGAGAGATTCGAACTCTCGCGGGGAAACCCCATGTACTTAGCAGGCACACGCCTTAACCACTCGGCCAAAGCGACTGTTTGTTATAGTTTTGGTTAGGTTAAAACTTCATAATAATTCACGTGATATTATATATGAATGATCTATCCTGGTTAATTTTTCATTATTGAATGACAAATATGCCTCATTCTATATCAATTCAGCTAAGAAAGTTTTAGTCAATAAGGATTAAGAGGTCTACCCACTTACAAATTACTAATTCATTTAACTTACTATTATTTGAAGTAACAAGTTAAATCTCCCATTTAAATTTAGGGTTATTTTCTTATGATTCCTCGAATTATTGTCAAGTTCTGAATAAGGAACTAAACTATTCATATATTCACATAAAGGACTGAACTACTATCTTTTCAAATTGTCCCATATTTTGTGCTTTACCTTCAAAAATTGAAATAACATATATAAGGTCAAATTCGAAAACACATAAAAATAAATTGTGGGGTCATATGTGATAATATATAAAACTATAGGTTTGTATTATTATTACATGAAATTAAATGCATTGTGTTACCAACAATTTGGTTCATCTTGTTCGAAGAAGTATAATTTCTTTTTTGAACATGAGAATATAACTATTAGAGATAATAAAGAAATTATAACAACTATGAAAATAAATCCCATCAACTATGAAAATAATGAATATATATCTACTTACAACATGTACATTATAAATAACTAGTTGTGGGTACACAGTCGATGTCAGGGGCGGATTTACGGAGGGGTCAAAGGATGCACAGGACCCCCCCTAATCAAAATAATATTCTAGCTGAGATGGTAAAACTCTTGGTATTTTTTAAAAATGATGAGGGTCGAACCCCCCTTGCTTCACTTTATTTTTTTTGTTACCTTACTTACGCACAAGCCCACAACTCACTTATTACTTCTTTTTCCTTTACAAAACAAACCTTTCACCTTCTTTCTTTCTTTCTTTCCAAAAGTAACAGAATCCTAGTCCCTAAATTTAATTAATAATTAATTTTCTACTTCTTGTTGTCTTCAACTTCTTCTCCTGCCTTCAACAATACTAATTGTTTTCTTCTTCTTCTTCAGTACTGCAACAAGGTACATCCTTAATTCTCTACTTTTTTGTCATTCTTTTTAATTAGCAATAATAATTTTATTTATGTGCATAAATAGATTATATATGTGCATAAAATTAGATTATCAAAGTAGATTCTTAGCCTTTAAAGGAAAGTAATCATGAACTAATATTAAATATATGTACTTTTTAGTTCGTGTTTAAACTATCCTTGTATTTTGTTTGAGATATTCGTACACTTTTATCGATGATTATTTTTATTTTTAGTTTAAATTATTAAGGGACCCCCCTGAAATTATTTCCTGGATCCGCCCCTGGTCGATGTATGTGCGCTTTAATATATTGTTTAGTTAATATTCATTTATTTTAAAAGTAATGGACACAATAAATTGGGTGAATAATTGACATTAAACCAACAACAAATTGAAGTATTTAAATAAATTTAATTAATATATCTTCTAAAAATAGTTAAAAATGAGATAGAAGAATATTTTTTTTATTTATCTCATATGAAAATTTTAATTTATCTCATGTAACTAAGGATATTTTTATCATGAAAATTTATAAAAGTAACCACCAATTAAAATAGGTTATTAAATGAAAATATAAATATCAACTCAAAATAAATGGAAAAATGAGGAAAAAATGAGAGAGTGTCACGTGGCTTTTTGAGGCCTTAGACATTATATTTAGTATAGATATAACTTGTTTCCAACCAACCAATGATAGTGATGTAGTCTTATATATAATATATATACTTTGTAAATTAGTTATGAAAGTATCAATACAATAATTACAAATGAAGAATATCGGACTTACTAAGTAATAGACCGTAGAGTAATTACTAATTAATGAAGAGTTAGAATAAAATATGAAACAAACTTTCTACAGCTAGACTTGAAATCAAGACATCCTCTTTGGAAGATTGAATCAGACCTTACCAGGGTATTAAGTCATTGGCAACTATAACGTATATTCAAAATTCTATAATATTTTTCATTTTTGCCTTATTTTGTTTGTAGGTTTCTGATGGTTAAGTTTGGCATATGAACTTTATTTCGCAATTGTGACTCCAAAGATGGACCCTTCCAACTCTAATAGTTCTATTATTATTATTTTCTTGTATTTTAGACATTTCACATTTGGATTTTGGAGTTTTTATTAGTATGTTTTTAAATTATTCTCTATTACTTTCTATTAGTAGGAATCTAAATTATTCTCTATTAATTTATTATGTTATTTGAATTCTAAAGCTTATCGGCATTATTACAAATTTACTAAAGGACCATTATGTCGGCCCAGAAAAAAGACCAGACCCAAAAAGGCCTATTATGCCAGCAGAGAAACTAGGCCCAAAATTGATTTTTAAATGCCCAATTATGGAATATGTCAAGAAAATAAATCATGTATTTAATGTCTTAGAAAGTTAGAAATTCCTGACTCTAAGGCTTAACAAGATTAATATCACAATTATTTAGTGTCTTAGAAAGTTAGAATCCCTAACTTCAAAATTGGTTAGACCAAGAGTTAATCGAATAGTCTAGTGGAAAAGACTTTTGCTAGTGATTAGAAGGTCTTGGTTCGATACTCACCTCATCGTTAATTAATAAAAAAAAGGAACTGGTTAGACAAAAAAGGGTAATTCCTTAACAAAAACTTGAATTCTATTTATTCAAAAAAATATAAATTTTATTTTATGCCTGAGAATTATTTCACTATTAAGAAAAATAAATTTTCATATACTTATTCAAAATATTGAAACAAAATTATTTATAAACTTGATCTTAATATTATACATAAAATTCAACAAAATATTAAAAGTGATATTTATCACGTATACTAATAGTAGGGGGTTTGATGTGAATTACCATTCTACCCCCTTGTTTGAAAGGGTAGCAGGTGAGAGAGTTTATTTGAGGGCAAAATCATAATTTAGTACTAAAAAAATACTCTTTTGGTGTATAGTGTTGCCCAGCAAATGGTACATCTTGAAGACGTGGCAAGTTGTAGTCCAATGGGTCTATTTTCCACCAATTGCAAGTGTGCTGACTCTTCCAACTTCTGGCCTTTGGAAACCATACAAATCTTTCACTCACTCTGATTTCTGATAATATTTGTGGATAAGAATTATCCAAATTGCCCATTTTATTACACAATATTTTTAGTTCATTTATTTGTCTAAAATGCCTTGCATGCATATTCTTATTCATCTTTTTTTATCATCAATTGTTTTGCAAACAAGGTACCACATATCTCTTTCTCCCTCCCTACTCTCTGCTTTTCACCTATATTAATTTCAAATTTCTTGATTTATCTCTCTCTCTCTCTCTCTTTCTCGATGCCATATGTTTAACAAATTGTTGTTTAGCTTTGTTCTTCTAAGTTCAAGTGATTTGAAATAGACGCCATTGTTACTAATTCTTGTTTGTTGTTGATGTGTCGCCATCGCGGAGAGTAGTGGATCTAGGTGTTTTGAAGTAGGTGTTCGAAATCTACTACTATAAATTTGTTTTCACCAATATCACTATTATTTAGTACTATTGAGCATAATAGTTCTTGAACTTTGCAAGAACGAACACGTTTGAAAGTCGTTTGGATGTTTTACGACTCCGTTTTACAATTCGTCCCATTTTAGCCATAAGAACAAACTGAAAGCTCGAAATTTAGATTTTTCTAAGTTCCACCAACAATCTGTATAACCATAGAGGACACTAGGAGAGCACGTTCTGTAGTCGTTTGGATGTTTTATGACTCTATTTTACATTTCGTCACATTTTAGGCATAAGAACGTTAATATGAACTAGTAAACGAGAACGAAAAAGACAAATATTATACAAATATCTCTATTAATACCATATGCTGCTGAAGTTCTTAGCTCTTTATTGTATTTGTCAATTGTTTCTGCAATGGATGATATGAACAAGAGGGTTAGTGGTAGATTATATATTTTGGCTCAATGGTTTTGATAATAGAGGTTATCCTTGTAGGAGACCCTTAACTGATCCACATACTGATGGTTTTTCTCTGAATGGTGCAACCTATGGGAGAGTTTAATAAAGGAAGGGACCAGTTGATAATTAACGGGAAACAACCCGTGTCACGAATTCGAGCATCGTCTACAAAGGTATTAAGATATTTGTGTTAGTTGCAGACTTGCAGTTATGAATTACTATGTACTAACTTCAGTGTAATAGATGGAATGATTTTGATTTCATTTGGTAACGATACAATTCTTAATACCTTCGATATCAATTCTGTCGAGGCAGAATAACGTTTCAGCTTGTTTATATTCTAAAAAACAGCAGAGTTTAAGGAAAAAACATTTGTCATCTTTATGATACCATAAATTCTTGTTCTTCGAAATTGCAGGAATCGCATTCGTCCGAAAAACAACTTGGATCAGCTTCTGCAAGTTCCGAAATCCAAACTGATGAGTGTCCAATCTGCTCGAGTAACAAAAGTTGTCAAACTGTTCATTCAAAAACAAAGCTTATGAACATTCTGATAGAGAGAAAAAAGCCTCATGAAGTTCACACTGTTTTCAAAAGTTTAACTGAACAAGGACACAAGCCAACGCTTGTGACCTACACGACTCTGTTAGCTGCTCTCACTATCCAGAAACGTTTCAAGTCAATCCCTCGGCTTCTGTCAAAGGTGGAACAAAATGGATTGGTCCCTGACTCCATATTCTTCAATGCGATGATAAATGCGTTTACAGAATCTGGAAATCTCAGAGAGGCGATGAAAATGTTCAGGAAAATGAGGGACAGAGGATGCAAGCCAACAACTAGCACTTTCAATACCTTAATTAAAGGATTTGGAATAGTTGGTAAGCCAGAAGAATCTTTGAAACTGTTGGATATCATGTCATTAGAAGAAAACGTGAAACCGAATGACAGAACCTATAATATTCTTGTCAGAGCCTGGTGTAACAAGAGAAACATTGCTGAAGCATGGCAAGTGGTTTATAGGATGATTGCAGCCGGTGTGAAACCTGATGTTGTCACATACAACACAATAGCCAGGGCTTATGCTGAGAATGGGGAGACAACAATGGCTGAAGCAGTAATCACGAAAATGCTGAACGATAAAGTAGCACCGAATCAGAGGACTTGTGGCATCATCGTAAATGGATACTGCAAAGAAGGCAATATGACAGATGCATTAAGATTTATCTACAGGATGAAAGATCTAGGGGTGCATCCGAATCTTGTCATTTTCAATTCCCTGATCAAAGGCTTTCTAGATGTGAAGGATCCAGATGGAGTCGATGAGGTATGAACTTTATCCAAAACTGCTCATTATGATGCATCCTAACAAAATTCTTGATTATTTTTTTCGGTTTTAAATATCTAGCAAGAAGAATCTATTTTTAGGATCTCCTCAGGGAAACAGTTCTCTCGAGGGCAGCTCAAGAAGTGCACTAGCCACTGAAGCTCCTTTGAGTCATTAGTATAGGAGGATTGAGATTATTTGTTCACAATCTATTATTAGTTTTACGATACGTGGTTTCGAAGTAGTCTACATGTTTTGCTGAAACATTTTGCAGGCATTGACGTTGATGGACGAATTTGGGGTGAAACCGGATGTAGTAACATTTAGCACCATCATGAATGCATGGAGTTCAGCAGGACTCATTACCAAGTGCCAAGAAATATTCGATGACATGCTTGAGGCTGGGATTGAACCTGATGTGCATGCATTTAGCATTCTTGCCAAAGGGTATGTTCGGGCTGGAAAACCCGATAAGGCTGAAAGTCTTGTTGATCTGATGCAAACTTCAGGGGTTCACCCCAATGCAATTATCTTCACAATAATCATTAGTGGTTGGTGTAGCTTAGGAAAAATGGAAAATGCTATAAGGATGTACGAGAAGATGTGCGAGTTAGATATAACCCCAAATCTGAAAACCTTTGAGACGCTTATATGGGGATATGGAGAAGCAAAACAGCCATGGAAAGCAGAGGAATTTCTCCATGTCATGGAACAGATGGGTATTTCTCCGGAAAAAAATACTCTCCAGCTTGTTGCCGATGGTTGGCATGCTATTGGTTTTGTTAGTGAAGCGAAAAGAATCACTGACAACGGAGAAGATGAAAACGCTATAATGGATGATAAGAAGGCAGTGGATACAGAAGAAGACCTGGAACAAAGAAGCCGCAACATAAGGTTAAACGGGTCATCTTTCACCAATCTGCAAATGCCTGGCGCTATCAAAACGAAGGAAATACAAACTGTGCTGAAAATGCCAAAGTTTCCATCTCAAGGCATGAGTAATGTCACTAAGTCGATGTTACTTACTCATCCGTGCAAGATAAAGGTCCACGCAATGGTAGCTTTCTACAACCAGATCCGCAGTCCAACTTCATGCAAATTGGTATTTTAGTTGCTGCGACAGACTAAAACTAGAAGGACCCTGTTTATAATGAATCGGATCATATTTCGAACATCCAATTTCCTATGCAACAATTCGTAAGTGCTTCGTGCACTTTTGTGACGATTCACCTTCGACTAGAATCATTCATGAAGTCATTGAAAATGTGGGTACCTCACCAATGACCTTGACAGTACCAACTGTCAATAATAACACTTGTATACACAATGAGTCGAAACGAAACTGACAAAAGAACACACAAGATGATAACCCAGTTCAGTGTCAGAATGATACTTAGGGGCAACCAACCCAAGGGAATAATTCATTATAGAAAGGAACAATTACAAGTAGGGACTTATATGTATGCCCGCATACCCAACGCCCTAACAATACTCTCATATAGGTTCCCTAATACAATCTTCAAAGTTATCACTCAACAGTGATCAACTCGTCTACTAATAGATGTTGAACTAAACAATAAACCTCACTGTTGATGTATCGGATGGATACACCAACTGTACATTCAACCTTGAAGCACAAGAGAAAAGCTTCAACTCGTCACACTAACCTAGCACTTCTAAAACTCGATCTAATAAAAGCTTGTTATGTGTTTCTAAGATCGGTATGCCTTTTGAGTTTTAGATTGGGTATATATAGCTAGGCGGAGGTCCAATCACACACGAAGTCTTCAACATATTTCTCCTAGCGTGTAGCCTTGAATCTCGGATCTCCTTCATCTTGATGTTGTTTCCTTCTTTGAGTAGAACTCTATCTTGTCACAACCCTTTGATCCTCGGAAACAATCTTACCCATAGCAATCTAGAAGATTCTACGTTTATCCTTTTGTCATGTCATCAAGATATACATCCTCACATGTTGTAGCACTTGCACATCATTGCATCTTCTTTTATGTTCGTTGGTGCACCACTTGGTTCATCTGAAAAACTTCTTCCAATTCGTCTTCAATAGCACATGTACTAACAGTCATGAATTTATTCAACCCACAAGAGTTTTTCCAATCCATCTAGACTGCACTGCAGTATTATTTCCTGAGATCGCGATGTAATCTTTTTGCACTTATTTCACCTTTAATTGTTACTCCATCTAAAATAAAAACGTGTTATATATCTGCCAACATCTTTGGGACAAGGATAGGACATTAACCAAGTAAAAGAAGCTAAGAAACCTTATCTTCTGACTGTAGGTATAGTACATAAAATGGCCCAGGTCTTGGTACTACCTTTTAGATACGATACCGTCAAAGGAAAGCAGTGACGCAATCACGTCACACCGCTACCGTACTCTATACTTACCGTGCCTAGCTCCACGCTAATGAAGTCACTTAGTTGGGTCCTTACCAGAGTAAGTACCTTCTAGGGGGGTGTACATAAAACAGACCCATAATTGTTGTCTACACAATGGATGTCGAGATCATCTTCACAGGAAATATCAAACCGGCAACTCCAACTGCCGGAAACCTAAAAGATTTCAAGATTTCAATCATTGATCAACTCTGTGCAAATGCATACATCCCATTTCTTCTGTTCTATCCAAACAATCACCAAAACATCAACAACAATGTCATATCGGAAAGAAAAAATCTCCTAAAACGTTCCCTTTCCGAAGTCCTTGTTCACTTCTACCCATTTGCTGGAGAAATCAAGAATGATGACGCCTTAACCGTCGACTGCAATGACAATGGCGTGTTCTATGTCGAAACAGAGATAAAATCCCAACAACTCCCTGATTTTCTCAAACACCCGAAGGCCAAATTCCTCCGGAAATTGTTTCCCTATGACCCTGATTTAGTCCAATGTTCAGGAAAAACATTTGTCATAGCAGTTCAAGTGAACATCTTTAGCTGTGGTGGAGTAGCATTTGCTGTGTTTTTTACACACAAAATAATTGATGCTTACTCAATTGCAACATTCATGAAATTATGGGCAGACATTGCTAGAGGATATTGTAATGAAACTACAAATCCATGTTTTGATGCCCCTTTCGTTTTTCCTCAAAATCCTGCATTGTCAAAAGATGCATCTTTGATTGTTCGCCCCCCTTCCGTTCCACCACCTAAATGTGTTCCAAGAATGTTCTTTTTTTATTCCGCGGATTTGTCTGAACTAAAAAAGAAAGCATCACTTGGGAAGAATACAAGCAGAGTGGTTTCTGTAGTGGGCTTAATATGGAAATCACTCATTTCTGCTTCCAAGAAAATAAACGGTTTCCAGAAAACCTCTGTTTTAACAATTGTAGTCAACTTAAGAACAAGAGCCTCCCCTCCTCTTCCAGATTTTTGCATCGGGAATGCCTTATGGTTTGCAACAGCTCGATTCAGGCCTGATAATGAATTTTCATTGAGCACTGTCATAGCATGTTTGCAAGATTCCATTGCTGAAATCGATGCAAGATTCGTTGAAGAACTCAAAGGGGATCAAGGGTCAGTCAACATGGGGGAACGTTTGAGGAAGCTGCAAGAAGAGGCGTATTCAGATGAGGATGCTGAATATTATTGTGTTTCAAGTTGGTGTAATTTGGGTTTTCTTGAAGTTGATTTTGGGTTTGGGAAACCATCAAGAATGCTTCATGGATGTCCAGATTCTGATAATCCTGGAGTTGCTAATACAGTTCTTTTGTATGATTCTGGAACTGGAGATGGCATTGAAGCATTGGTGAGTGTAAGTGAAGATTACATGACGATCATAGAGCAAGATGACGAGCTTCTTCGATTCTCTTCCACAAAATATTTTACCACTACATAAATCACTAGAAACGACAAACATATGTCCGTCCTTCGATGAAAAGCACCAAAAATGACATAAGGTTATTAGAACTGAATTTGGCATTTAGATCTTAGTATAACTACGGAATGATTTCATAACTACTTCTGTAATTTCATATCGTTTTCAGTATTAAATAGTGTGTACTTGATGAGATGGTCTACAACAGTTTGTACCAAATAAGATATTTTACCGTTTATTTGAGTATATGAGCTTAGATGAGTGAAGTATTTGATAAAGATAACTCGACCAGTAGATTAGAATGGAGTAAAAAGTAAACGGACAAACCAACTATGAACTAAATTGAGACTATATTTCCACACAACCAGTAGTCTACATTGTACATTACCATCCAGGATCTAGCTCTAAAAAATCAAATAAATAGAGAAATTGCATGTTGAGGCTTCGAACAAACCAAGAGAAGTAGCATGTCTATGCTATTATCTCAATGTGCAACAAGAAAGTATAGTGTACTGACTTGTTGGTTATAAACTAATCGTGTTGCTCTCGGCTTCAGTCAGATTCTATCTTCTATTTTCTTGAGTGATTCTTGGATCCAGTGTCGACAAAATCTGGGGCATGGACATCCCACCGGACACGACTATCTCTGCAAGGATATATGGCATGTTGTGATCGAAACTCAACAGGGTATAGATTCTTTTTAGGCATGCAAATGTGACTTATAGCATAAGATTTGCAAAAAGAATCCATCGAACAAAGGAAGTTATGAGAACAGGAGACATTTCTATATAGATTGTAATGAAATCTACCCTATACCATAACGGCGTAACCACAGAAGATATACTGTCAAATGTAAGAGGTATCTTACCAATTCCTTCCCTAACTGATAAGCTTGGTCGGATTACATCTTTGGCATTGACAAGGAAAATGTCACCAATGTATAGATGATTTGTAGGGACATACACGCAGCACAGTTCTTCATCTCCTGCATAATTCTAGAAGGGAGAAAAAAAGGTTTAATGTATTCTCATCCATTTAGCTTCAACAAGATGTGATTATTAAACAAGTTATTTTTTATGTACAACTCCATGTTAGAAGGCATCCAAGTACAGATGGAAAAACTTGCATTTCATGTGAATTTGCTTAGCTCAGCCATATTCACTTGTATTAGGTAATAAGCTGTAAGCTGAAAGCAATACATAAAAACAATCTACCGGCACACAGGTGTACTCATTATGAAAGTAATTAAGAGCAAAACATCAGATATTCTAATGCAGTGTTTTTTAACAAATCTGAGGAAAGCTTATTGCCGATATGCAATAGGAGCTATATTGACAATCAGAATGTAAGGGACTGCTGGCTATAGAGGCAGATAAGGACACAAGAAGCAGAATTAGCAGAGGAAGAAGGTTGAAGAGCAGCAGAAGAGTAAGCAGAAGGAAGGGGAAGAAGATTTAGAGAATAGAATAGAGTAAAAGCATATTTCATTTTCTTAATTAATTATGAGCTTACATACTCAACATATAGAGGTCAAGTGTGAAATATAAAGTAACTACTTTCCTAAATGCTAAATGTGTGATCATTGAACACGCTTTTGGGTGCTAGCTCCGGTTGCTTATGTCATGCTAGGGTCATGACATGACCGGCAGTTGTTTGTCGATCTTCAAATTGATTTGTGATATCCTGGAGTTTCTCATTTTGAGCTTGTAAACCAGCCAATTCCACTAGAAATTTGTGGAAACTTTTCAGGAACTTATATGCACGCGACTGGGTACCAACGAGATCCATATTGCATCGGCCACAGAAGGTGATGATGCAAACGTTGGCAAAAGTGGGGGAAGGAAGTTTCTATATGCCAAAGATTGATCCATGTTGATACAAAGTGTAAGGACCAAGCTATTCTTGACCCGACACTATGGGCTGGGGATAGAATTGATAGAGGAATAGAGTTAGATGAGAATAGAAAAGATTGGTTGAGAAGAGAAAAGACTTGCTAGAGAAAAATAGACTCTAGAGAGATTAGAGAGGAGATAGATCTTAGAAAAGGGAAGTTAATTTATTTCATTTCTTAATTTATGAGCTTACATACTCTATATATAGAGGTCAAATATGAAATATAAAGTAACTACTTTCCTAAATGCTAAATGTGTGATCCTTGAACATACTTTTGGGTGCTTGTTCGGTTGCTTATGTCATGCTTGGGTCATGACACGGAAAGCCTACTTGATTTACAAGGATACATGTAAATAGAAGATCCTTCTTGAAGAAGTACAAGGAACATACCAAAACAAATAATAGAAGCATAACAAGGCAGCAAGGAGAACTAAACCTGCAAGATGACAGTTGAAGTGATAAATCCAAATGCATATTCACCAATGCGGGGATGCCTGATGATGGCCACTTCCTTAAAAGCCTGTGAATTTTGGTCTGTCGAATGAAAGTTGATAGTTATCTTCAGTGCTCCTGAACTTACAAATTTCATAGAGAATAATTTAGAACGAACTTCGAAAAAACAAAGGGCACCTGGAGATATAGCAGAACTGATTTGTTTGGAGGCATTGTAGATATGTCGGACAAATGGCATACGCTTAATAAACCATTCTCCAAGACCCAGAACAGAAGTCCCCAACCAAGATGACATGAACACTCCAACCAAGAAAATAAAAGTGATGGAAGTTATGAATCCAAGACCTAATCAGGAAGGGCCATACAGAACATTAGAGACACTTGATGATGGAACTACATTTCCGAAACTTTAGAATTAGTCCCTCTTAGATTTAAATATCTTGGTGATGGGAGGAACAAACTTACCAAATATATCGATTCCAAGTTGAGCATATATTGGAGAGAAAAATCCATCAACAAAATGAATAAACCACCATGTTATATAGAAAGTGATTGCTATCGGGAGTAGGATGACACTGCAGAAAATTTAAAAGCAATAAGCATGGCTGCAAAAGATACTCATACAAATCTACCACATCACAGTGATATTTGAAATCTTCAAGTAAATAGCATGAGGTTTCCAAATCATATAAATACCCAAGAATTCATCACTACACTTATTACATCTTGTCAGTAAAGAATATACTTGGGCCATCAGCCAGGGAGCAGCAAAATGTAACAAAAAAGGCCAATCAAGGTTAACCTGTTATTATGGCGGACTCTGCTTCTTTACTGGATGGGAAAAATAAAAAACACGAGAAACTCGAAGAAAGGATAACAACCTTGAGAAAGTCACTCCTGTTCTTAGGTAATACAGAATCGTGTGCATTGTAACTAATGCTAGACTGATGCTTCTCCGATTCCTATTTTCACTCCTGGAGCACTCTCTGCCTCTGGATTTTTTATTCCCGGTTGTCTATGGATAGAAGAATAAAACTAGGGCTTTTTTCTACAGATGTTTAAGCTAACCGATGTCGAAATGTTAGTTCACGCCCACCTCCCCACCTCTCTGAGGCCTAATTTCAATATATATCCAAGAAAGGTTGAAGCTATGAACCCTTGTTACATATTCCTGGCTTATTCATTTCCAATTCAACGAGCTGCCAACTTGAAATATAAAAACAGGACATTAATGGTCATTTACATTTACTACACAATATTTTGTTCTACATACAAGGGTGAGAACAAGAGTCAATCAACTTATATGATTGTAAAACAAAAAAACAAATACTACACATATACCCATAATAAAAAGCGCTTTATGGACTATAAACTCACCATCCAGTCATGAATTTTTTAGAAGCCCAGCTTCTAATAACTTTTGAAAATGTCTACAAGGTAAACAAAATAACAAGTTGTCAGAACGCAAAAACAGTGAAAGGAAGGACACAATAATACTCTCAAAGATACAGGGATGTGAATGCAAGTCTGAGATATGTTTAGTTACATGTCCAATAAGGCTTAGCAAGGACGTACAACTTGAGAAACTTCATCAGCTAATAATACAGACTAGCCAATGCCCGCAGGAGGCTGAATCGTTATATAATGTGTTTGTGTGCCCTTGACTAATACAAAATCAGCGGAGGACCCTAGCGAATAGCAGTAGTACCAGTGCAGGCACATAATAAAATCCTAGCTTAAACAAAGACCAAGTGCAAAAGTAATCCAAAGAAAAAATAAAAGAAATGCGAATATATTTTCAGAATCATTAGACCACCTATCAGCTGTAGTAAGGGCAAGCGTCAATTCGGAAAAAACCCATGCATCATCTTATGATGCTTTGTTAATGGAAGTGCCACTCAACTAAGTAACAGGTTCAGAACAAAGACAATCTAATGCGAAAGATAAAGACCAAAGTTTTATAAAATCATCAAATAATTTTAGCAAATACAAAATCGTTGATCATTGAGGTAACCAAGTAAATTAAATTCGACAAAAGCTAAATCTTTTTCAATTTCACCACATTGATACGTTCAAATTATTAAAACTCGAAATACCACATAACCAATAAGATCTGTAAACAAAAAAGTACACACATCCTCAAATTCCCAAAAAGATTGTCCCATTTCTTTTTCATTTATCATAATTACCAAGTCAATCATACAAAACTCAAAACTAAACAACATTTTTAGCATGAAGTTAATATACATTGAAAAAACCAAGCATATTCAAAAAACCCAATTTCAATAAACTAAAATAAAATCGAAGGACCTGTACTTCTCGAGCTCAAAATAAAATCTAATCGTAGACGTCATAATTACATAGCCGACTCCCCCTAATACAAAAAGGCTCATTTTTCTTTCTAATAAACCAAAACAAAATACACACTTCATTGGAGACGTCGTATTCATAGCCCATCCCACTTCCCCACCTAGTCCGATAAGGCTCGGTTTGGTTTGGTAATAAACTAAATAAAACATATACTTCATCCCAAAAAGATGGTCGATTTTGTAAATATGTGAATAAAGAATTGGAGTAAATTATAAATACCTCGCCGCCAGAGTGATGATGAGTGGAGGAGGAGGAGGAAGGCTTTGAAGAGGAGTCAACGTCGAGAAGGTGGTGGTCAACGGCGGAGTCAGCAACTGGTATGAGAAGCTCCCGATCTCTTTCTCGACTGCTACTGGGACCCATGGTTGATGATTTTTCGTTCTCCATTATGATTTTTTGCATCAAAATGTTCACTCAATTTGTTTTCCTGTATCCAACACTCTTTCTACTTTCTACTTTATTCTACTTTTCATTTGAATTCTTCTTCTTGTACCATTAATGGAACATTTAATTTTCTATATGGTCCTCCAATATTTATATGTGGTCTTCGAACTATCAGTTCTCATCAATGTTTCCCTTAAATTGTATATCTTTTCAACTTTGACCCATGTTTTATTTTTCTTTTCAGCATTGCCCTCTGAACATGTTTCTTAAGTATAAGGATGAAAGAGTGGTTGTTGTGTAATTATTTAATAATAAAAATAATTTTTGTTTTATTTTTTTAAGTATTATTAAAAATTCCAATATGTAAATTTATTTTAAAATGTGGCTGCAAGTCGGGATGAGGTGGGTGGTTGGGGCTAGGGGACGGGGGGATGGGGAAAGATGAAGGAGGGGTGTATTTTTAATTATTTCTTTATAAAAATATATTTTGTTTTATTAGTTGACCTTCATCTGTAATTATTAATAAACTTGCCATAAAATCAAATTTTATGTCACTAGCGAGAGCCTTTTCCACTAGGCTATTCGATTAACTCATAAATTCTGTTTCGAAAAGAAGCAAAGTTGAGGGAGCCTAACGCAAGCGTTTGAATACATTAGGAGGCAAAAGAAAATGAGCCCATTTAAAAAGAGCGATAATGAGTCGCCTCTCGGCAAAAGTCTGGATAGTTTAGGGCGTTGAACCAAAATAAGTCTGATGGAGTAGTTGTTATACACAGACCCAAATAGTGGTTTTTGGGAGTGAAAGTACTATATTGTCCCCCTATTTGTAAAGGTAGTGTTTAATAAATTTTAGATAGGGGTAGAATAGGAAATTTTGATCCAAAAACACTATTTATATGTGTGTATAATGTTTCCCTATTAATATGTTGGTTTTGATTTAATTTCAAATTTTGTGTGACAATTAAATCTGCATAGTCGAGACTACCTAGTAGTACGAGATATTACTCGCAATGAAATGTATCTTGTTTTTATTTTTGCAAAGATAAGGGTTGGATCTTGCAAGAGTGGGAGCGAACAAATCCATAAACATGTTAATTTGAAGCTCTAGGTTTTATCATCGATAATTAAATTAAACAATTTTTATGATAAAAATGATTAGCTCATATATCAAAATTCTCTTTTATTGTTTGAAAAAAAAACGATTATTAAATGTCTACAAATGCGAACGGACAAAATTGTCCTCGTTAAGAACTTACGAAATGCACCCAAAATCTTTCAAAACGGCACAGTGATCAAGTTTTTCCAAAAAAATGCAGTTGATTGATCTAACATGGTCCATTTAAAATGAGGATGATCGAACTGGAAATATTAGATACTTTCAATGATCCTTGATGTCACTAACCCAAAAATATACATCAAAATTCTAATTTAAACTTATAAATATATATTTTATGAGCGAGGTGTGATCCATATATGAAGCAAGTATTTTATGATGTTATGCAATTGAAAAAGTTGGATTAGGTTGTGTATTGGTTGTTTGTCTTTGACAAATTGGATAGAATTGATTGGGGGCAACGCATTTTTGGCTACACATGTGAGGTTTAGTTAGTTTTATGTTAAGTGATGAGCTGTGTGTGCTTAATAATTGCAGACCACCTTAGTTTTCATAGTCTACAATGGACGTCCAAAATAGTTTCGTTTCGATACTTCCGAATAATTTAATACTGGCTTATTTTCTTTTGGCCCCTGTACTATCCAGACGCTTTCGTTCCGCCCCCTGAAGTATTTTAGTTTTCAAATAAGAAACCGAACTATCCTTCTTTTCAATTTACCCCCTATGTTTTTTGTTCCGCCCCCTGAAGTATTTTTTTCGCCCAAAAAAATGAATTGAGGTAAGGGCAAAATCGGAAACACACGTACAATTAAATTTTGGGGCAACTTTTTTAATAATTAAAGAATAGGGTTCACTAATAAAATTCAAAAAAATACTTTTCATTAATAAATAATTAAAAAATCCCCCTCCTTCTTCCCCACCCCACCCCTACCCAACCCCCACCCCCTCCTTCATCTTCCCCGTGACCTCCCCGCCCGGTCCCAACCTCTTTTTCTCCAATTTTTTCTTTAGCAACCATTACTGCAGTGTTTTAATTATTTATCAAGTATGAACCTAGTTTGATGGGTTCCTCTTCTTAAAGTCAATATTTTAGTACATTTGAGTGTTTCTTTTATCAATATTGACCAAATGTAGAAAGGTTTATGTATCACTAGTCAACTTTACTACAATGAATTTGTGAAGGTCCTTGATTTATCTTCTTTTATTTTCGTTTTTGCACTCAAAAGTTGTGCTTTTTGAGAAGATCCTTGATCTATCTTCGTTTTCTTTGTGTTTCTGCACCTCAAAAGATGTGTTGTTAAACACAATTGAAAGTATAAGTGGTGACTGGGATTATGCCAATCGTATTACAAAATGATTGAATTGAGCTTGGCTTTAATGATAGAAATGTTCACTTCATGTAGTAGATTCCCTATGAAACCTAAAAGAAGCGGCACAATGTAAATTTTAAAGTTCTCATCGTAGGTGATATTCGAACAAATTAGAATTCTTTAAACATTGATGGAGTGTTATGATTTGAAATGTTGTTACAGGAGTCCGGTATCTGAAAAATTTGCTCATGGTTATCCCTCTGATGAAGAATGGCATGGATATATTAACGACAATGACCGTGTGCTTCTTAAGGTATGTACTAAACTAGGAACCCATTCAAACACTCAAATCACAGTAATGGTTGCTAAAGAAAAAATTGAAGAAAAAGAGGTTGGGACCCGAGGGGGGGGGGGAGGTTACGGAGAAGATGAAGGAGGGGGTGGGGGTTGGGTAGGGGGGAGGTTACGGGATAGATGAAGGAGGGGGTGGGGGTTGGGTAGGGGTGGGGAAGAAGGAGGGGGATTTTTTAATTATTTATTAATGAAACATATTTTTTTGAATTTTATTAGTGAACCTGGACGTAAAATTACTTCTTTGGAGTTTGCTTTCTAGTCTTTATATTCTGTTGCAACTCTTTCGAGCAATATTAATATTGTGCGTGAAAGCTTGTGAACTTTGTATAATGTATAAGTTGGTTCATGATATGGAATAACTGTGTGATGAAGTTCAAGTGGTCAAATTCATAGTATTCCACCTTCCCAAGCAACTTGTTCAACGATAAGTGAGGCAACAAATGGATCACTAATGACATCATGGTCGAAGTTTGAAACTTATGTCAAGGAAAAACAAATTGTACAACTAGAAAAGTCGGAATTGGATGTCTATCTTAAAGAAGGAAGATTGATATGTGAAAATCCTTGTGATGACTAGGGGTGGTGGAAGTCAAATGTATTTAAATATCCTGTTTTGTCTAAGTTAGCTTGTGCTACTTTAGCAATTCTAGTTACTACCGCAGCATTCGAAACTACTTTTAATGTTAGAAGTAGGTACCTAGATCATTATAGAGCTAAGTTGCTTCCGAAAACTGTAGAAATGTTAATTTTTGGAAGAGATTGGCTTTGCAAGAAACATATTGTCGTGAAAAATAATTTGTCGCTGGTAAGACTTTATTATTTTCTTTATATATTTTTTATTTTTTAGATGCATAATTAATTTATTTGTTAATTTCAAGATAAACAATCAATCTACATCAACCTAGAAAATAGAAAAAAATGAAATCGATTAGTTTGCAATTTGGAAGAAATTAAGAGGATCAAAGAAGAAATCAAGTTTTTGTAAGTGCGGTTTTTGATTTTTTTTTTTTTTTTTTTTTTTTGGGCAGATTTATGAAGCATATTGCAGTAGAGGGAAGTGTTTGTTTATTGAGCTACAAGTGCATTGGAGTTGAAAAAATGAAGTAAGTTCATATTTGGATGCTTTGGAGTTTCAATGTTTGAGAGATCTGCTGTAGGCTCTTTTTTTGTTCTATTTTTTGTTCATTTGTAAGCCTTAAATTCTAGTGTTCTTGATTCTACTGTGATGTGTTTTGATATATACTTTTATAGTATATAAGAAATGAACTCGTTTGGTATATCCTAATGTTCTTTTTTATGTTAATTTGTCTTGATGGTGATTGTTCTTTGACTCTTGGTGTTAATGATTGTTATATGATTTTTGGAGAACAATTGGTACTATATCCTTTGAAATTTCAGTTGTTAAGTGTGAATTACGTAGCTGCTCTATGAGTTTTTTCTCTAGTTATAGTAGGAAATGACCGACTACTTCATGAATTTAATTTATTATATGCTTTCCTACTTACATAGTTAATTCTTATATTTTGTATATGACCATTCTTGTTATGTTTATTGTTAGAATTTAGCTCATATGAACAAATGGATATTGGTGATCTGGTAATGTTTCAGAATTGGTTTCAGTGATCAATTGATGTTCGTGGACTGCTCCATTTCTTAGTAATTGACCCTTTTTAGGCGATGATATGGAAAAGGTAGCTTTTTGGGTTGTCCTCGTTCACTATTGCTAGTGCAATGAGTTCAGTGGGAGTATTAGTGGTTGTTATATCTAGTTTGGATGCAATTCATTGGTGTAAGTATGTATAGGTAGATATATAGTTATTCAAACCGAATCTGAATACGAACACAAATCCGAGTACGAATACACCCGAATACGAACATATAACTGAATGCGAGTATATACCGAACCGGATATGAATATCGAATACGAACCGGATATTTTGGTTTGCAAAATAATAACGAATACTGAATTCGAGTGCGAATATCCTAGTTACGTGAACGATTCGAATACGAACACAGTTTTGATATTTGACGCGAATTCAAATCCGAATACTATCTTAAAATGACTTATTTTCATTTTGGACCCTAAACTATCACATAACTTTCAAATTGGACCATGATACTATCATAAGCCTCAAATTGCCCCCTATACTACGTTTTGTCTCATTTTGCCCCCTCAAATGCCAATTTTAGATTGAATTTCGTTTTAAAAGAAGGACAAATTTGGATGATCACATATATCAAACTTTTGGGGCGTTTTTACAAATAACTAATGACAGTATCAGGGTCCAATTTGAAAGTTACGTGATAGTTCAGGGTCCAAAATAAAAATAAGCCTGGGATTTATTTTTAATTTAATAAGTTTTGTTATTTGTGAATTGTGCCCAAAAGTTTAATATATGCGTTATTTCGATTTTGCCCTTATTTTAAAACGAAATTACATCATATTGGGCGTTTTAGGGGGTAAAATGAGACAAACCATAGTATAGGGTCCAATATTAGGCTTATGATAGTATTAGGGTCCAATTTAAAATTTTTATCATCGTTCAGGGTCCAAAATGAAAATAAGCCTGATAAAACTCCAAAATGGCATTTTCTTTGGACCCAATTTTTTTTCTCTCCTTATCATTCACAAAAGACAAAAAAATTTCACGATAGCAAACATTCTCTAGAATTTAAAATTGCATATTTGTATATAATCAGTTCGGATTCGATTCGGTCAGGTTCATATCCACCCCTAGTCCGACAATACGAAAGTAAGATGCAAATGCACCCGCCTCGATGAATCATTCCATCCAAATTAAGTCAAGTCCAACCACACGGGAATCATTTACGAAAGCAGCAAGACTCGTGACGTGTCCAAGTTCAAGTCAAGACCAGCTCCCCGTAGATCGATAATCGAACTTGAATACATTTGCATATCGTTAAAAAACCCTACTAGTGAAATCTTCTTCTTCGTCTTCACCAAAACCCATCTCCAGTTTTGGGCTTTTGGCATTGAATCTCATCTCATCTCTCCAATGGCGTCTTCATCTAGAATGTTCTCGAAATTATCAGCTCGATTACAAGCTTGCCCTTTCAAGCTCAACAAGACTCCACCAACCCCACCCTCCTGCGGAACCACTCCTCTCCTCAAACCCGCCTCGGGGCCCCGTTATATGCTCTCCAGGTTCCACACTCTAAAATATTCTCCACTTTTCAATTTCGGTGGTTGGCTTTTTTAATTTCACTTTGATTATATAGCCATTTGCACGTCAATTAAGAAAAAGTAAAAGTAATCAAAAAATACATTAAAAGTATATTTTTAATTGTCAATTGATTGTCTGGATGGTCGATAGTTGCAATAGAAAAATTAAGCAAAATGTAGATTGGAAATGTGAAATTGCAATTAATTATGCTCGAACAACAACTACGAAAAAACAAAAAATTTAGGCTAAAACGACACCTAAAAGAAACGGAGGGAGTATAAGTGAAACTACATTAACTTACGCCAATGCCTGAATCCGGCCTAAGCGGGGCAAGGGGGTCGGATAGTATCTAGAACTTCACAATAGATAAGAAGAGTAGGTGGTGAAGTAATTTATTGCATATGTATTCGATCTTTTTGGTCTTTGTTGATTAGAGTTAGTCATTACAATTTAAGATGAGAACTGAAACTTAAGAGTGATAAAAGTGTAAAGATAATGCAAAATTGTTAGTTTTGTCTGACAAATCAATTAGTTTGAAACAACATATAGACATATAGTCTAAAAGATCATTTATATTGATTATCAAGTTTTGAATTTTGATGAGTTGGTTTTCTAAATGTTGAATTCAAACATTTTGTAATGTGCTGTATTGTGAAAAATGTCATAACATTGCATTTTGATCGTAGTTTACTATTAACATGACGATTTTGATTTAGAACTACAGAAGTTGTTAACAAGTAAGGCCCGAAGTTTTATGATATATAGTGTCTTCGACCTATTTTCTAATCATAATAATGTTTGTTCAAATCTAAGTTACATGTGTCAATTAAGGCCCAAAGTTTTAGGATAATTGAAAATAATATTAAACAATCTTTTGATGATGGAGGTATTATTATGGTATATATTTATATTCGTATTCATATGAACTCAAATAACATTTGTGAAGGAAATTGGTGATATGTTTTGGATTAGGTTACCAGTGGAGATGAGCTGCTTAGAGACGATGTTACCATTGCACAGTGCGATTGCTTCCGCAAGGTTGACGTCAAGCTTGTCGATTGAGTCACAGAGTTGGGGAATAGTTCCACAAGGTGTGTCTTTGCTGAAAAATGTTCAATTGGAACGATTTATAAGATGACATTATATTATTATCCTTTTGCTGTTGACTTTGACTTACTTTGGAAGCTGTGTGCCCTGATCCTTGTTTGCTGTGAATTATACACATTGGTTTTAATTGATCTTATAAGGGGTTTCATTTGGGGGAGGAGTTGTCGAAGATTCCTTGAGATGCAGATTTTCACTCTATTGTATAAATGATATAATTGACATGGCTGAATTTCCACCCGAGACTTGAAAGATACTACTTGGGGCTAACATAAATGAAATGATATGTTTTTTGATAGGAAAAGATTGTGTTTGAGGACTTTTCTTGAAAGAATCATTGTTCAATCATCAACATACCTATCCGAAACTTTTTTCACTTACAATAACCTGGACTTCGAAGACCCTTTTCGTGACAGTATTTCCAATTAGGGACAGGATATATTGTTGCATCTGTAATATTCAACTCATTATGAGGATCACCGTTGTCACTATGTCAACTTATATACTGTCATCTTCTTGAAGTTTTAAGTATCGGAGAAGGTTCCAGTGAGACTAATATAAAACATTTATAGTACAATATGCCATCTTAAGTGCCATTATATTATGGAAGCTATCAGAAGAACTATTGAATTATTAGTGTTAGAATTTCGTCTTATGTATGACCAGTACATAAAATGTCTTATATTTTAATCATTGCCATGTAATACTTGAGTTGCTTTTGCACGCATCTTAGTTTGTTAGATATGGATCAAGCTCCCCTTGGAATTGGTTTGATTATGGGGCTTTGCATGAGATTATCGAATGTCCAGTCATCCATATGTCCGAAGGAAAACTATCCAATACGGATCGCATGGCTAATAACAGAAACTCATTAGAACCTTATAAAGCACCTCCAGTTAGCTTGTTACCTTATCTAAACAACTAATGCCTTCTGTACCCTCCGACTTGTTAAGAATAAAACCAGTGAGTGTTAATATTTTTAGCTGTAGGTATAAGGCCCGGTCTAGCTACTAGGTTTGTCAAGTATTACAATAACAAAATATTGATGTTTCTAGCTTATTGATCTTAGAAAATGCATTAGCCTAAGCTATAATTGGAAGGAAGTTTATATATAAATATCATGATCATTTAGGGCATTAAGGGAGGGGTAACCATCCATACAACATGAACCATTTCAATTTTTTGTAACATTGACGAAATTCTTAAATGACAATTTGTTTTTTGCTTTAGCCTTTAGTCATGTGTTATAACACATCCTCTTTGTCTATGTTGCAGGTAAGTCAATGCCTTTGTGACACTGAATCTGGTCACATCCCTTCGGATTGAATGCCGGTTTTGCTTCTTTGTCTGGCATCAGTTGTGCAGAATCAGAAATTGTTTCCCGAACTTTTGAGAAATATTTTCATATTCTTATCAGTTTAACTATTCCCCCAAGTTTCTCAAGTGTTCTGCATGCCTCCCTGTAAGAGGTTATATAGGGCATACACCCATACTTGACAAAGCTGGAAGTCTTACTGTTAAACCGAAGTAGAAACAAGTATGAAGAACTCAACACATCTTATATATGGGGTGGTTGAGTTTCTCAGTTGCTCCTAATTAAAATAATATTTTTTCTGTCCAAATCATTTTGATGCAATGATATCAAATTGATATTTGCTCATCCATTTTATATGATGTGTCGTTCTTTTTATTCTAGTTGGCCTAAATCTTTCCCTTGAAGTTCTTAAAATGGAGATTCTGAATGGAAAAGATGCATGGTTGTGTTCTTTGTTTACATATAGTATTTGGATTGTGCTTTCAGATTAATTTTGCCTTCACGATTGAAGTTATGGAAGTCTGCAACAAATGTTCGTACGACGATACCTTCAGGACTGAAGTTATCGAAGTCTGCAACAAATGTTGAGATACGTTGCTTGGTCTTGACATGTCTAGTTTAGGCTCTCTCCTTTTCAATTTAACCGAGATGTTACAAAAACACCTTCAGATCACGCCGATCACTCCTAGTGAACTTATGGTAAAATTGACCACTTTTCTTATTTCTAACAATTAATTTGTGTTGTAAATAAAATACAGAATCTAGTTCTGTGAAAAAGTTCTTACTTAGTAGTGTATCTAAATCTTGTATAGGGGGATTTGGTAAAAACTATTTTCACGGCTTAGGTGTATGTGGTATGCGTTAAGTAATGGTACTTTTCTACTCTAAAAAAGACAACACACGGAAAGTGCTATGACTCTGTGGAAATATGTTTACCCGGGAAATTTGTGAGAAATGTACGGATTTTTAAAAATAATTACACTAACTTCAGTTGTAATTTTTTTAATGTTTATTTCAATGTTGACAGAATTTTTCAGAAAATGTCTAAAAGACAATGACAAAAACTTGTACGTCTCATGTGAAAGTGAGATATAAAAGACTTACTCCTTGGGCACAGGTCGAGTAGTAAAGAGCTTGGGGTGAGTAGCATTACGCCTTGCCTCTTCTGTAACGTGTGGGTTCGAGACTCCTATGAGACAAAATATGTGGTGGAAGTGGTTAAGGTTGCTGTTCACGTTCAACCTTTTTTTTAGATATAAAAACCTTACAGTTGGGGAATGAAGACAATATATATTTGTCCTATTTGTACAAACTCCCATGGGCTGTTTAAACAACCAACAAACTTCACATTCACAATCAACTACAAGTTAGAAACAGACACAAATGAAGAGTATCACGAGAATACATTCACTATCCTCTAGGACAATCAAATTGGGACACTAAAAGTACTAGTTTATAGAAGTAAGTTGTTTTCTTGAGTCTATGCAAAGGTAACACAATGCAGGACAAGGAATCATCTGATATGAAATTCCCTGGATTCGATTTTGATGAAGTTATGGTGTTCGATAAGTCTCTCAAAGTATCTTTCTCATGATAAATGTTGCATAGAGTTAGTTTCTGTAACATGTTGTGTAATGATGTATGTTCATTTATGTGTAGGAACTTAAAGACTTGAGTTCTCAACTTCACCATGCTGCTGAACATTGCGAATCGACTTTCCTTGTAGCAGAACATAAGACAATGTGAGTTGTTTCGAGATCTGATCATTGCCCGAGTTCATAATAACTTTGCGGAGGGGGGAAGGTCTTTAAAGAAAATCATGATTTCTTCAGTGGTTTTAGTGTTTTGTAATGTATATGTACAGGGTAGTGGAGAGCACGAAGGACTACGTCTGCAAGGCTGTTGTTACCGTTGTTGATCATCTAGGAAGCATTTCGTCTAACCTTGAATGTCTGCTTCCGAAAGGTGATTCAGTATCTCAGACAGAGTTTCGCATCGATACCTTGAGACAAGTAAGTAGATATTACTACTTTCTAGTTGAGATAGTTTGAATGCATATAAAATAGGCTGTTACAGCTCACATTCGAATATTCGATCTTTTATCAGAGACTAGTGACATGCCAGCAGTATGCAAGCAAAGTTGCAGTGTCGAAGTTTTACTGGGATTCGGAATATCCCAGATACTACCAGCGCTATATATTACCACGTAATTCGAGTTCTTTAAACCAACTCAACCCAAGCCTTATCCAACTAAGTTGGGTCGTCTATATGAAGACGTGTCCATTCAGCAGTTCAGTTATTTTTTCAGCATTTTCTTATTTGTTCTCTTTACTTCTCTTGTTATTTCGCGCAGCAATCTCTGGTTCCTCCGGATCCAAAGCAGTGCAGAGGTACCGTTTTCTCATTTTCTCCCAACGTCTGGGGGTGGGGGGTTGCCAACACGGAGAGACACCACAATATAAGTATGTTTGTATTTATGCAGAAGCTTGAGTATTCCCGTCTTAGCCAAGAGTTCAAAGGTGATAGAATTTGAGAGGGAAGAGGAGGTACCCCTTTTCTTATACACATTCAATTGCAAAACGTCTTTGATTGAGGAATTGACCCGAGTTACCGAGGAAGATGAGACTGATGGCCATTCGGCTCCAGGTATGCATTGATCTGGAACAGTTCCTAAGTGATTAAATCAGATAGGGAAAATGCCACGAAATTAGAGGTTTATGTTTCTCTGCTCCGTGCTGCAGTACTTCCAATTCGCGATGAGCTTTCCATACAACCGAGGCCACAATCTCATTTCCAGTTTCAGGTTTTAGCAACATCTCAGATCTTCGATTTTCTTACAGGTAATTCAGTATTATATCAAGAGTACTAATGGTTTTAGCTTTTTTTCCCACCATTGATATTTTTAGGATGCTCGAAAGAAAAAGCGCAACTTGCTGAACTGGAAATCTATGCAGAACAATGATCTCCTTTCGCTCATACGCCGTGGACGGAGAACAACAACATAGGTTATGGACTATTATCAGAACATGTGTTATGAATTATTATGAAATTTATATTCTTCTATACAAACGCTTTCATTCATTCTCTGGGAATTAAACTGATCTACCAGTTTTGTCTAAGCCATTAATCCATCAGTTTATCAAGACAGATTGAACGGAAGCAGAATCGATTACATTAGCAAAATCATTTTAAAACAAATCAGAAAAAGAATATTGAATCCGTAGTCCTAACCAGAAAAAGGATACAATCACAAAAAATTAAGTAATGATTATCTACAATCTTGATCAAAATAAATCTCTTCAGGTACCGTCTTCTCTTTTCGTTAACTTCTCTGACACATTCTCTTACAATGTTCTGCTTTCCTCTTCGGCTTCCTTAAGCGGCTAACTGCTCATCCTTACTGGCTTCCCTCAATGGCGAGCAGTTGGACTTCTTGGGCCGTTCTCTATCTTGTCAATGTACGAGAACCTTTTTATTTCAGATCTGCTGAGTTTTTTCTGTGTTTCCATATTTTCATTTGATGATTCCAAATTTGCGCCAATCAAATCGAACAATGTCAATGAGATTGGTGTCAGAGGCTCAGCCTCGCTAACTAATAAGTTGCTTGGAGGACGAGGTGACAATGAATTTGGCGAAGGTTCCCATTTGGTGAGGTAATCTGCACATAGGACATCTTCAATACGAGTCAGGACAGTGTTGGCCAAGTTCTCAAGTACTCTTGAGTAGCTTTCCAGGATTGAATACCCAACATCCTAAACAACAGAAACAAATATTGTTGTGCTCAAAACTCAACGAATACGTTTAATAATGTGAATTAACAGAAGTAAAGTCACTGATTATGTACCTTGTTGAATTGGATTTTATTAATGTCAAGTGAAGATTGCGGAATGCCAGGGAAGCGTAGTTTCAAGAGCAGTAAGATTGTTTCTGCTCTCTCTTCGAATAGCTCCCTCTTCTCCAAGCTTATTGCTGAACCCCAAGAAGACTTCATTTCCTTGGGGTTCATCTTCCTCTTCCAGATTATGATCGACGCCTCAATTCTATCTTTAAGGTCAAGAATTGCACTGTCTGAGGACAAATCCATGGCTGACAGGAATTGTTCAGGTTCAAATATATCAACCGTGATTTTCTGGTAGATTGATTCACCGAGACTTTCTCTACCATTCTGCAATATAGAATTTTTTTGTTTACTTCAAACTCCGGACATATGTTGTTTATGTAAAATATGTCGTGGTATTATTTATACCTTTGGTAAATTCTCAATGTAGTTGTCTGGAATCTCCATTTCTGATAATATATGCGCATTAATAGCCAGAGATGCTTTTAGTACTTGGTTTACGCATTCCTTTTGGTATTGTAAGTTTCTTCTTGATTCTTCTGATAGTCCATCTCGAGGAACTCTAACTGTAGGCAGACACGATTTATCCACCATTTTGACACCTTTCTCTGAATCCTCGGCATCTTCAGATTCATACCAGAACTCGTTGTCTGTAAACGTGTCGAGGCAACTCTGTTCATGTATCATTTGATCAAGAATCAGATTCACAACAGATTCTCAAAAATGGGGAAGGACAATAGATTATCTTACAATTAGCATGGCATCAAGTTTACGCAAGGCGGGGATATTCATCAGTAGATCTTTTCTTTGTTGTGTCACCATTATCTGCACAATTATGCATAAAATGGTCAGAGACAGAAAGATACAGAGAGGCATTGGCGGTCTGGGAGGGGTACTAGAGTTACCTCCATGGTTGTCCCATCTTTTGATGTTTGCGTAGAAGGAACAAACTCTACAATGTAATCTGTGATTGACAATAGCCAACCGATTTCTTTCTTCCACCTTGCTTTCCTCTCTGCAGGCAGAGGCTCTAATTTCGATTGTTCTCCGAAAACAGAAGCTAACAAGAAGACATTATGTTATGTTCAAATGAATGAGAAGATAATGATTCTTGAATATGTGAAAGAAACTAACCTGCAAGATTAGTAATGGCATTCGACAGGGCTAAAGCAGACGAGACTCCCTCCCCTCTACCCGACAGATCTTCTCCTAAAAGCAATTTAGCAAACCTTTCCCTCATGATCTCCTTATCTGAGGCATTCAACATCAAAATATATCATTACATATTCATATCATTTGACAAATGAAACTATGATGCATTGATGTATTGATGTCCCATCACTACCAGAAGGCTGTTTGTCTATCCCCGGTCCCTTTACGTTCTTGCTGAGTCGCGAAACTGGCAATTTATCGACAACATCATTGTAGACGCTACCTGTTTCTTGATCATCCAATGCTGATGATTTCTCAGATTGGCTTAGAAAATGGACATTTTCCTCCATGGTTTCTTTCCTATGTCCTCGCTCGAGGATCATACTGTGTGATAGCCGCCCTGGAATCTCCAACATTTTCTTTAGTTTAAATGATCCTGACTTTTGGAATGATCTCAGTTTCTTTAAGGCAAATTCTTTCTTTACCATGATACACCTACTTCAACATTAATTAATGCCTAACAAGCAAACTAAACTAGTGAACAATTGTAAGAACTATGAAATTCAATTTACATTGAGTCAAAGACAAAAATGAGAGGAAAAAACTTGTTGAATATGAGGAATGTGTTTAAGACAAAAGGACAGACAAGGGGTTTTTCTGGTGTTCTTAGTTGATTGTTTTACTAATATTTGATGTTAATTTTGTATGTTTTGGTGCTGATCTGTTATACACACCCAAATAGTGATTTTTAGGTGTGAAAATACCATTATGCCCCCCTACTTTCAAGTATAGTAATTGCTGAAATTTTATGAAGGGGCAAAATAGTCATTTACCATTAAAAAACACTAATTGGGTGTGTGTAGTGTTTCCCATTTTATTGCAACGTGGGGGGCATAAGGGAAGAAAGATTTGGTACAAACAAGATAAAAATAAGAAAATAAACAAATACACAAAGACTTTCAATAGTTGAACAGATTTTGAATAATAAGAGTTTTCAATGTAAAATGTACCCTGGGAAGAGATACATGGACACCACTGAGATGAGTTATTATATACACACCGGAATAGTGTTTTTTAGGTGTAAAATACTATTATACCCCGTATTTGTAATTGTAATAATTCAAGAAATTTGAGTTAGAGGAAAAGAGTTTTTTGCACCAATGGTCCCAGTAAATGGGAGCCAATTGCACTTTCGTCCCTGTAATTGAAAGTGTTGCAGTGTTAGTCCTCAATAGTGTACACCTTGTGCGGATTTAGTCCCTAATTTAACGTCCACGTTAGTATTGGACGGTTTTGGCGTTTTAGGTCGAATTTTGGGGTCAAAATGAAAACTTGCGAAAAGTTTGGGCTATTTAGAGTTTTTGTTGCGCATTTAGTCCTTGTTAATGTGTTTTTGTGACCATTTAGTCATTTTTTCTTCCTTGTTATTATTATCATTAATATTATAATTAAAGTTATTATTACTTTCATTATTATGTTAATTATTATTATCATTATTATTATTTTCATTATTATTATGTTAATTATTATTATTATTATTTTCATTTTTATTATTTTATTACTATTATTATTATTATTATTATTTTTCTCAATATTATTATTATTCTCATTATTATTACTTTCATTATTATTATATTAATTATTACTTTCACTATTATTATGTTAATTATTATTATTATCAGTATTATTACTTTGATTTATGTTAATTGTTATTATTATCATTATTATTACTTTCATTATTATTATGTTAATTATTGTTATTATCATTATTGTTATTCTCATTATTATTTTATTAATATTTTCATTATTATTATTATTATTATTACCTTTTTTCATTATTATTATTAGCCTTAAATTCTTCACGCCACTGAACTATTGCGCTCCAACATAAGTACATAAAGTTCACACCTCTCTCCCCTCACCTTCCTCGTGAAAAGCTCATCGTCATCCCCCCTGCAATAACCACCCACCTTCCTTAAAGAATCAACAAAATGAACACATTTAGTTTAAGGGTCAACGGGGGTTTAAAGTAAGTTAATCGTCACGCACCATTTCCGACTTCATCGCCTCCAAATTACTCATCTCACTCAACCTAACAAACCACCCACCTTCAATCAATCAGAAATTTGTTTATTTATGTTGGTGAATTCATTAGATCAATTTTGATTGCAAGCGAGTTAATAACTAAAAGGGAGACAAGGGACAAGGAAAACGACATGGAAGAAGTTAAAATTGTTGAAATCTACAGCTAAAGATTGTGTTGTTGAGGATAGGAATTCACTTGTTGCATCTCAAGCTAATTATAGTTGTTTCCTATAAATAGCATAACTCATTGAAGGAGGGTGGTTTGTTAAAATAGTAATGAGAATAAAGAGGATAATAATAATAATGAAAATATTAATGAGAATAATAATTATTATAACAAAAATAATAATAAGAATAATGAGGATAATCATAATAATAATATTGAAAATAATAATAATTATTATAATGAATATAATAATAATTAACTTAATAATAATGAAAATAAGAATAATAACGATAATAATAATGAAAGTAATAATAATTTTATTTATAATAATACTCCCTCCTTCCCATTTTGCTTGGGTTGTTTTGATTTTCACGGTCGTCGAGACACGACATAAAATGTAAATATTTCGATTTTTACACGTGCAAAAATTATAAAAGTTTGGTATTTTAAAAATATACATTGAAACGAACCTAACAACATCTCATATGACTATATTATTTCTTATAGGCTAATAGAAATTCATGGTCAAATTTTTTAAAATTTGACTCCCAAAATAGAAAGGGGACAAACAAATTGGGATGGAGGGAGTAATAATATTAATGATAATAATAACAAGAAAGAAAAAAGGACTAAATGCGCACAAAAACACATTAATAAGGACTAAATGCGCAACAAAAACTCTAAATGGCCCAAACTTTTCACAAGTTTTCATTTTGACCCCAAAATTCGACCTAAAACGCCAAAACCGTCCAAAACTAACGTGGACGTTAAATTAGGGACTAAATCCGCACAAGGTGTACACTATCGAGGACTAACACTGCAACACTCTCAATTACTGGGACGAACTTGCAATTGGCTCCCACTTACTGGGACTATTGATGCAAAAAACTCTAGAGGAAAAATAGTACTTTTACTATAATAGTGTTTCTCATTTTTTTGTCATCCATCTCGCTTCAGGTTTTGTTTCGATTGAGCTGGCTTGAAGAAAATAATTCAGCCACATTCTTCACGCAACAAAAACTGAGTGCTCCCATTTGTCTGGTGATACGAAACTTGTACGCAGTTCGTCGATCGTGAGGTAGTTTTATCCTGGGAAACGTTATTTTAACTATAATCCTTAGCACCGAAAGGATAGGTCAAAATCGTTTTTAAAAAAGCGTGTTACCGTGACTACATTTGGTTTCGTTTTGTAATCATTATTCATTTGTTATTGTAACTTTAATCGTATGAATTTATATCTCTTTTGCGTATTGTTGTTTAGCTCTATATTCCCTGTAAGCATCCTACAATTTTAGCTTAGTTGAGAACTTTTTGTCACTTTGAAGTTTGAATGCTATTTTCTAAGTTTTGGCCTCCTAATTTTATTTTATTTACATTGTTTTTCTTCTCTTTTTATTTTTATTCAGGTTTCGCCCATACTCTCAATAATTTCTAAGTAAAAGAAAAGAGATAATCAAATTAAAAAACCATATCTAATCCAAATATATACTAAAACAGTAACACTTAAACGTGCCGCCTTACACGTTATATAGCTTGATTGAAGTGGATTGATTAATTAGATTATGAGTATTCTAATACTTATCATATAGGCCTTTTTATATATCTTTTGGTGTGGTCTGCAAATAAGGTTGCCATAAACTAGAGAGCAACTATGTTATATGTTTTGCGAATTTTCTTTTTTTGTATGCTAACTTAAAATATTTAGCATTGTGCTAACTAAATTATAGATTCTTCGATTGAAGGATTATTAGTTATTTTTTATTTTATAGCTTTTTTTTTTTCTTGTAAATTAACGATGAGGTGAGCTTCGAACGTAAGACCTTTTGGTTACTTGCCCACTCGGTTAATTGCACAAGCCCACTCATGGAGCATCTATCGTAATTCCTATATATAATGTGTGAATGGAAATTAGAAGTTATATATAAAGTCTCATGATCTCCTATTTTATAGTAAGAAAAAATAATATAATTAGTATTTATTATTTATATGAATATTAAATGATTTTGCCAAAATGTTATATTATCTTGCACATTGTATTTAGACTTAATTAAGATGAATTACATAAAATAATATATTTATTTTATCATTATAAGCTCATTAAAAATTAATCAAAAATATAATTTAAATACAATAAATAAAATCTTATAAGTAATACTGCACAAAGATCTAGTTTAGTTAAGGTGCTAACTGCTAACTCATGCATGAAATTGGGCACACGATTCTTGCCTTTAGTTTTATTATTCTTTTTTTTTGTTTTTTTTTTGTTTGAATTATTTATTCCCGCCCAGGTATATTGTTGAGTCAATTGTATTCATATCTCTTAACAAAATACAATTTCATACAATCAGATAGTATTTATGGCTCAAATTGTTTTTAAAGCTTCGTGAGTGAAAATATATATGAAAGGAAGATTTCCTTTTATTTCGTTTGTTAATTAACAAATCAACATACAATAAAATCTTTATAAATTAATAATATCGAGATCTGCAAAATTTATTAATTTAGAAAGTTATTAACTTACCAATAAATTAATAATTTATTAATTTAAAGAGTTTTTGCATAAGTATATGTAAAGTTTAATGACATGAAGAGCTTAATGATATTAGTAGTTTATATTCTACGTACTAAACATAAGTTATTGACACATTGAATTCAAGTAAGTATATTTGGTACATCCATACTCTACATAAGAAAAAATAAACTACTATAGAGTCATATTTTAAATAAATTGTAATAATATTATTTCAATTTCTAAGGATTATTAATTTATAACTTTCGTGTGACTTAATATTATAAAGGATTTTAAAATATATATATATAATCTTATTATTTTATCGATTTTTTTTTTAACTAGCCCAGGTCGGGACCAAACATATTATTTTAGAGAGTTTATTAATTTATAGAGATTTTACAGTACTATATTTCCTTTTTTTATATTCAATTTATTTCAATTAAATCTTTGATTTATTTGTGCAGGTTTTTTATATTCTTTTTATTTTAATTACATTTCCTTTTTCACATATAATTAATCATCAATTCGATTTTTATCGATTCTGTAACACCTATACTAACAATTTATTAATGAATTATAAAGTCAAGGGTACCATGGGCATTGTGAACATCAAGACAATAATACTTCGAGCAGTAAATGCATGCAAGATACGGACATGTTCTGAACAATAAAATATTACAGTATGAACAACCTTTCCGACTTCGTTATTGTCATTTTCAGCTTTCTCACTCAATCTCTAATTCTTAAAAAGATAAAAGAAAGTTGAATTTTAATTTTAACGGCCTGGTCGTTTTTATCTTGGAGAGTTGTGAAGAAATAAATTATAAAACGTACATCGGATAGTAAAAAACTTAAGAATATTCGTTAATCATTTTCATACTAAATTATGCTTTACAAGAGACTCGAATCCACAAAATAAAAAAAGGCAAGACGTAATACTATTCACCCAAACTCTTTTCACCATTAGATCTGTGCGAGCGGATCCTCAACTGTTATCTACTAGAAGCTTCCTTCATCATTTATTCTTAATTAAAAGTCAATAACATACTGCTGATGAAGATCTTTTCCACTCCCCAAGTTCACATGCGACAAATTTTCATTAGTTGCAGCCTTGCAGGTAAAAATACCACTTCACTTAATCTTTTAATCAAAGTATGAAACCATATCACTACCTTACTTAATTACACACTTACACATAACTATCAAACTTTCTATGTCTAGATGATTATAATTTAAAATAAAAACTATTTGTTTTATTTAAAATACTATTTTATCTTTGACATATATATATATATAACTTCAAAATTTTGTTGTCGATGACTCAATAGCCTAATAACATCTGATCAACTTCCATACAAGAGATTAGAGGTGAGATTTAAACCATGAATTATCTATATGAAAGTAGTTGAGTCAGATGCCACCAATAACCAAGCTAATATATTAATGCTGATTTTGACATCTCTAACGTTTTTTGAATATTTAACACATGAATCGTACTAGAAACACTACAAATTTAATTACTCATTACACTGATTGTTGTACACACCCAAATAGTAGATTACTATAGCAGTAAATGAGAATTTTGCCCTCTCTATTTGAAAGTGTAGTAGTTGAGAAAATTAAATAGGGGAACAAAATGGTCATTTACTGCTATAATAATCCACTATATGAGTGTGTATGGTGGATCCCCTCATTACATCTTCGCTTTCTCGGACTAAATTGACATAAATTTATTACACCTCAAAGGTTCTCTATCATAGGTGGGTACATTTTAACCGAAATTCAAGAATCACAAGTTGTTTGTTCTTACTTCTTAAGTGGATCTAAGGTTTCTGTCCCAATTCCCAAACCACACATGTAGGTGAGAATCAACTGTTTCAGTTAAAGGTCTTCTTCATTTTAACTAAAATTTAATGAATAACTAAATCAACTTCAATTGTCTTCATCATTTTACAATTGTTTATTTTATGTTGCCTAACAAAACAGAAAATAATTGTTTTGATCAAGGAATTTAGCATTTGTTTCAAGATTCTTTATTCAAGTATAACAAATATTATAAATTTAAATTTTTAGTTACTATAATGAACTTTGTTTTTTTGCATTCTACATTTGTATCAAGATTTTAGATCCTTAGGCATTAGCACCTCACCCCCCCCCCCCCGCCCCCGTCCAAGAAGAAGGAAGAAAAGAGAGTGATATCTAAATTGGATATCATTATTGTTTTATAAAAATGGCATTTTTGTTCATAGACTGCTATTGATAGTATTGATTGAGGATCGCGTTTGCGCGTAAAAAGGATCATACCTTTGATTAGAATATGTAAATTATCGCAAAGGGTGTCTGAAAACAATTCTTGATTTTTGTTTTCTTGTGAAAACTAAAGTAGTTGTTATATCTGACTAATTCAAATGTGTTGTTTTGTTCGTGTGTTTTGTAGAATATGCTTATCATAATTGTTTATAAAAATGGCATTTTTGTTCATAGACTGCAATTTATAGTGTTGATTGAGGACCGCGTTCGCGCGTGAAAAGGCTCATACCTTTGATTAGAATATGCACATTATTGCAGAGGGTGTCTGAAAACAATTCTTGATTTTTTGTTTTCTTGTGAAAACTAAAGTAGTTGTTAACTATATGTCTATTTCAAATGTGTTGTTTTCTTGGTGTATATTGTAGAATATGCCTCAAGATAGTCGTAGGTCAATTGTGTATAGATCTTTTGTCACATGTGAAGATCCTGGTGGAATTGTCGAATGTAAACCAGTAAGAAGATCCAAGGCTGCTAAGAAAAAGGGGGCCAAAGTTGAAAATGGTAAATCGAGGGCGTTGGTTATATCATCACATAAGGATATAAGAAAGGGAACACCCTCAAAGGATTCAATTGATAAATTGGATAGTTCATCCTCTGTTCAGTTGAGGGAGGTTTCGGAAGGAGCTCAGGAACTGAGTGAAGTTGTAGATTCGTTGTCTACGAATAACATCGAAAGGCAATCTGAAGACATCGCGAAAAAATTGTTGAAAGGATCTTTGAGTCTGCAAGAATCTCTTAAAATGCTGGGAAAGTTTCAGGAAGCTTCGAAGTTTATGAGAAGTTTCAAGAAGAAGGAGAAGTACGAAGATAGGATGAGTCTTCAGAGAAGTTATTCGGAGCAATTTACAGTTCATAGTAATGTGATTGATTTTCAGAAGCCAAGGATTTTAGCTGATGGTGGTTCTTCAAAAGATTGTTATGATGAGCTTAGGGATGTAATCCGAGAAAGCTTTGCCCGTCAAAATTTGTTGCAGAAAGGTTCTTGCGAAGGAAGAGAGTTCGCTGAGAGAAATATGGACTCATCTGTAGATAGCCCATCTGCTAGCTCCAGCCAGTTATCGACGTTCAACTCCCATGACTTTATATCTTCCAGTTCATCTTCATCCAATGTGCAGTCAGAGAGGCCAAAAGGGTCGAATTTGATTGCCAGACTTATGGGACTGGATGAACTCACCTCGAACCCTATGCAATTTATTCCAAACAAGCCATTAGAAAAGAGTAGCAAATGCACCAACAAGAGACCTACTTTTGATCTTGATTTGCCGATTGCCAGAAGGCCTAATTTCATTGTTCAGAAGGCGAAGCCAGACCAGAGAACCCTTGGAGAAATTATCGAGATCATGCAATCCAAGGGGCTTACGAGAGATAAGTCGTTTAATGAACCAAGAGAAAAATGGCATTCCTATGAACTTACCGAGTTTACAGATGATGCACCACCCGTTGTAGTCATAAAGCCCCGGCATAAACCAAGCCATGGTAAAGATTATCCACCAAGAGTGTCCTCGGACACAAAAGAAATTATAAAGCTATGGAGGACGAGAAAAGGTGTTTCAGCCGAGAACATTGGTCCCAGGGAAGCTGAGAATAATTTAACAACGCGGAGAAAAAATATTGCAGATAAAGATGCAGTAGCCAGGATTAGCACGGAGAAAGTAACAAAGTCCATTGGGCAACCTAGAGCAACGCCTAAAATAAAAGAAAGTGCAAGACAAGATAATGAATCTTCTCTCAGGCCAAAAGTTTGCCGTCGGGTTACTTCTCATTTGCAAAAGGGTGAAATGATTGAGAAAAGAGTTGACAAGATTGATAAAGTGGCTATTAAAGTGAAGAACGGTGAAGAAAGGAAGCAGATTAAGGAGTCGAATTCTGGAAGAGCTACAAATTCAAAACCAAACCACCAAAGAAATATCATCCCTAAACCGAATAACAACATTTCAAGAGAATCTATTGCCTCGAGTAACAAGAATCTGCAAAATAACTGCACCATTTCACGAAATAGAACATCAAAGACGCTCCCACGTCCTGGAAAGCAGAAAAAACCTACAAAGAATGACAAGCTTGGTGATAAAATAGCTCCAGTAGCTGTAAGTCCAAATTTTAAAGCTTCCTAGTGGCTTTATTTATCATTCATTCTAGCATTTGTCTAACTTTCTACTACCGATAAACAATAAATAACCAAAAGAACTTCATTAAAGAGTTATGTATTGCGGTAAAATGCAGGGTGAAATTGTAGGAAACTGTACTATTGACATTAGGATCAATCCGGAGTTAGATAGTGAAGACGGCATGATGGAAACAAGGATCATGGTGGAGCCTGTAACCTCTAAGGATGCGAGAGATGTTCCTGATATTTGCTCTCGAGGTAAAGTTCTTGCTAACATGTTTCTCTTCCTTAATTTTAGAAAGGAAGATAGCTCAGAAATAGTAACGGTAAATCTCTTAAGATCTAAAACAGTTCGCACAGCTCTTAAAGCTCCTAAAACGTAATGAGATTTCACCGTATTATGGTGCCTGTTGGTATGCTTGTTTTTAATCATTCATTCATCTCTATTTGAATTCAGATGATACAAAGCCTCCTTCTGAATCTACCGAGATAACAATCCAACAAAGTTGTGGTGTCGTGTGTGATCAAAGTGCGGATTTAGACATTAATCGTATCTCAAGCTTGAATGAAAGCTGGAAATATCAAGCTGCAGATAGAGCTGTACTTTCAAGCAGTATATCGTTCTTCAATCACGCAGAAGAACTTTTCGATATAACTACATGTCAATCTTTGCGGGTGGAGGCAACCAGCTTAGAAGACGATGAATTACCAAATGCCAAACTCATATATGCTTGTGCCACTGAATTGTTGGAATGCAAATGCCAGCAATGGGAACTAACAGTTTATCCGCTACTACAACACCCTAAGAAGAGACCGAAGATTTCAGTATCTTTCGAACATTTGGTGGGAAGAATTTGCCACGAACTAGGAAAACTGAAAGATAACAGTAGACGTAGTAGTGATGAGCTTCATATCGATTATTTTTGTGAAATACTCAAGAGAGACTTATGGTGCAATGGAGCTGTTTCCGGGGCATGGGATCTCGGATGGATGAATGCATTTGCTTGGGATGAAGTTGAACAAGTTGTTGATGACATAGAAGACGACTTATTAAGTAGAATAGTTGAGGATCTGGTATCAGAACTTTTAATCTAGAACTATATCGGAGTTTTCTATAGTTATTTGTAAATGTAGTCCTTAATATGATACATTAACAGGATATAGTGCTTACATATTTGTATAATATCATAAAACGTATACATGATGAAAATTTCTTGGTATAAAGATCAATCAAATTGCCTCAAGATCAATTAAACACGTCCTTGTAGGATTTTACTGGACAAGATAGAGAGGATCCTAGAGGAGAAAGGCTGATTGCTGCTAACTTTTCCAAACATACTAATCTTAGTAATTTGTTGAAGCGTTCTACTTATGTGTGGACGGAAAAAAAGACGAAACAAGGGGCTAAATCTCAAGACAAAAGCGAGGCGCAGAACCTGATTTCTCAGAATCCTTTTGGTTCACTGGTTAATCATAATTCATTGTAGGATGCAGGTGTCGACATTGCTTCAGATTCTTTGAGCTGCTGTGCTGTCGGGAACACCTCTGCAGCAGCTATGGAAACACATTTCAATCAGGATATAAGTGGACTGAATGTTGGTAACAAGGAGGATGGGGATGCAACAGGCTACCAATGCAGTTGACACAAATTTAACACAACTGGTTATGTACGAAGGAAAGGCCGAGAATTCTCAGGTTAGCAAAGATGCAAGTCCAGTAGGCTGTTCCAGTGAGGCAATTGCTGCTTGGGAAGGAGCAGCTGAACCAGGAGGAATTGCAGGTAAATTTGGCAAGGAAGCAGCTACAGCAGATCAAGTCTTCAAATCTTCAGGCTACAATATGAAAAGTATAGTGAAAAGTATAATTTTAAAAAACATTTTAAAATTATACGAAAATTTAATATGAAAAGTATAGTTTTAACTTAAATTATAATTAAAAAATAATATATTTAATTATAGTGATGGACAGGGGCAAAATCATGATAAATGAAGGGGGCAACTTAAGCAAAATAATTTGCAGAACAAAATTTTGGAAAACCACTTAAATTACATCAACAGTGTTAGCTATATATTAAAAAACAATAATAATATTTATTATAAATTAAAAAAAAATGAAGGGGGCAACTTAAGGAAAATAAATTAGGGAACAAAATTTTGGAAAAAAAAATCCTTGAACTATAATAATAATATTAACTATATATTGAAAAAACAACAATAATATTATCTAAAATTGCATTGAAGATGTAAATTTATAATTAATTATGCTAGAAATACAACTATTTATAAAATTAAGTATAGAAAGACGATAAAAAAGGATGAATGAAATATTAGGAAACAAATGAAGGGGGCAACTTATATGAAAATAAGTTAGGGGCCAAAATTTTGTAAGAAATACTTGGAACTACAATAATAATATTAACTATGTATTGAAAAAACAACAATAATATTTAACTATTTATAAAGATGTAAATTTATAATTAATTTTGTTAAAATGTAACTATTTAAAAAAGATTAAATATAGAAAGACAATTAAAAAGGACTAATGAAATATTAGGAAACAAGGCAAATAGTTACTTGGGAGATTCGAACCATTAACCTTTAGTATAAATCTTCACGCCTCTGACCACTCAGCTAGCGTATCAATGGCATGTATTGTAAACTCCTTAACCCAAATGTTTGTTGTTGTTACAAAATAAAAACAAAATGGTAGACGTTGGTGGGATTCGAACCCAGCCCAATAACAAGAAACTCTAGGATCTTTATCATCTAAGCAAGCTATTTTCTTTGATTTGGGGTGGTCCTCTGCATCCTACATCGTCGTTTCCTCCATCGATAACCAATTTGTCTTGCCTCCCAATACTCAAATTTTCATATTTGAAATGATTGATCACTCCTTGGATCCGCTCCTGCTTCAAAGTTGCATGCATGCCCAACGGGTACTTACAATTCATAATTGCGCGTATGGTGAAAAACGAATTGTTATTATTTGTCATCAATTATCAAATAACTATATATGCGAAACGAAAATAATGAAATACTATATCTTACTCAATTTATATTATCTTGAACCTTTTATCCTCGCAAGTCGTTTCTATTTGCATGTAGCTAATACAAAGTAAGAAAATATGACATCAATTTTGGAGAACTTATCTGTCATGTAAACATCTTAATACTATTGTATATGGATATTTCTTCTTTTGTTATTTTACTTTCCAAAAAAATTTCTTTTAGATTATATTTTGTAATTTTTATGTGTCTGTCTCATAAATCTAGTTTAAAGAATAGTAATAATAACTATGTTTGTATTTATAATTTCTCTAAATAAACCTCAGGAATGTCTTAAAAATTACAGACATATATGTACATTTTTGTAGCTTCAATATAACTATCAAAAAAAGAAAACAACCAACTACTTGAAAGGGATAACGACCTTTATATCTAAATATCTAAACGAGAGGTAGGACTTTCCGTAAGTGGAACACCACTATATACTATATATATATATTATACTAACAATCTTCTTTTGTAAATTAAAATAAGTATACTCGAGCAAAATATTATGATTTGTACAAATAAAATTCACATAACTATCGATAATTTAATAGTCTAATTAATGGTATTGAACTCAAGCATCTATTAAGAATTATTCAGTGGGATTTTTATATATATGTGCGTTGCGTTTGCGGGTCTCAAGCATCCATTTTGTAAAATTTTATCATGCTCATTACGTGAACTTAAAATCGTATTTAAGAAAAAATGTTTCATGATGATTACGTGACCTTGAAATTATACCCGAGAAATGTTTCATGAAATACATTAAATGAAGATGAAGCTGTTTATAAGTGAATTAAAACCCCAATATGATGAGATTAGTAAAAAAAAATATTTTTCTAATTTATAATTACTATCCTTCAAAAGAAAATTCACATCACCTACTAGTCTACGTACTAGTCAACACGACCATACCTAATAAGGCTCATAATAATTAATAACGCAATGGGCCATTTGCATATGCATTATTATTGAGATAATTGCTGAAATGGTCCTCGATAGTGAGACTGGATTGTATTTTGTCCTCAATAGTTATATTGTTGCACATTAGTCTCCAAAAGTGATCAAAAAATTACACCTTCGTTTCCTTGTCAAGTTTTCCATTAACACTTTAGGTTTAGATGTCAAAATTGGGGTATAATATAATTTTTAAGACTTAAATAAAGTTGAATTTTTGTCCTAATTGATGCCAAAATGAAACTCTACAACCCCAATTGGGGTGAGGAAGAAAGGAGTTTGGGTGGGAGGGGGTTAGAGACAGGGGCGGACCTGGGGGGGGGGTGTGTGTGGGGGGGCACCGGCCCCCCTAGGTTTTTCGGTATCGTTATATTGCATGAGATTTTTTGAACTTTTGTGATATATATAATAAAAAGTGTAAGTAATTCAAGTGGAAGTGTGGCTTAGATGGTTAAGTCCTTCATTTAAAAGGAAGAGGTCAAGTGTTACAACAATTTTTCTTTATTTTGGCCCCCTCTATTTTAGTTTTCTCAAAGTTGGCTCCCCCTCTATTTTCATCCTAGTTTCGCCCCTAGTTGGAGAGTTTTATTTTGACACCACTTGAGGCAAAAAATCAACATTAACTCTTAAAAGTTATATTTTTATCCCTATTTTAATGCCTAAACCAGAAATGATAATGGAAAACTTGAGATGGGAACTAAAGTGCAACTTTTTGGCCACTTTCGGGAACTAATGTGCAACCATGTAGTTATTGGAGACTAAAGTACAATCCACTATCATTATCAAGGATCATTTCAGCAATTATATCGCATTATTGCTATTATATTCATGTTAGATTCTTTACCCATTTAACACATGGGATATAGCTTTGCGAATATGAGAGTTTGGTGAGGATATTGTCTTTGTGATGAATTTGAGAGTTTGGTGAGGATATATTCTGTAGTACGTAGTAGTGATTGAGGTGTTTTTTATGTGAATTATGTATATTTTAGATAAGATCAGATATAACATTGGTGATGGGAAAATCGGCTACGATAGATACGTATATCAACTACATGTAAATAATAGTAATATATTCTATGTGCCTCAGAGACTAGTGGATAGCGTTCGTGGTGGTTTACTCAAATTATCAAAAAGTTATATTTTGATACTATTTTTTTAAAAATAATTAACGTTTTTAATTTTTAGTGCAATATTTAGATAGATATCTCTTAACTCCTATTAAATTCTCATAATAAAATATAATCATCTAATAATATATATCTTTTATTAAATATAAATTGTCTGTAATACTATTTCATTAATTATGGGACAAGGATAATTATACTATCTTTAATAGTTATATAAATTGTTACAACGCCAACTATTTTACAATGAAATTACACTATGATTCTTATGATTCTAGATAGTTGACTGCTGGCTTAGACTTGTGGTACTAAACTCAATATTTAGTACGTAATATTAAGAATTCGAATTTTACCTTTTTTTAACTAGTGATTATTTCTTTATCGCCATTTGATTGGTTAATGAGCACTGGTTGTCTGAGTTTTGCTTTTGTGGCCATTGATGTTTTGTTTTAATTATATAATATTCCAAATTTTGTGGGGATTGTGATTTGAATTTTGCTAAAGTTATTAAAATTTATAGAGACTATTATTTAGTGGCTAATGTACTAAATAGCCCCTTAGTATTACTAATACTAAAAAAAATTTAATACTATAAGTTGTATTAGGGATTTTGGTTCTACATGTTGGCAAAGTACGATTTAATTTTATTATCTGGGATAATTTTAACAATTAACTACTATTTCCTTCGTTTTTTTTACTTGTCGTTCTAACAAAATAATTTATTTTTATTTACTTGCATTTATATTTTCAAGGCACTTTTTGGTTTAGTGTTCTTATTATGACCTTGTCATTAACTGAACATGAATTATATTTTTGTCTCGGAACTTGAGATAGTAATATTATTCCTATAATAAATAAAGGTATATAAGTAAAACATATGATATCCTCAATTGTTGTGCCAAAATCTAAAACGATAATTAAAAAAATGGAGATAATATTACTTTAGTTAATTAATAATCAATTTGTGACATATAAGAGGATGATGGTTTAAATTTCAGTGTTTTCAGATGTATTACTCCCCCTATTAATTAATAGATTTTGTGGGATTTTTTTGTTGATGAACTTTGAATACAAATTAAAAATACACAAATGATATTATGAAATTTAAAAAAAATATTTTCACATAATTTCTTTTGTTATTTCTTAAAATATATATATATATAAAGTAGTTGATAGATGTTATATCTCGAAAAATGTGAAGTATATTAAAATGAATAGGAAGTAGTAGTAATAAGGCTCTTTTTTATTACTCAACTCTCACTTTTTTACTGAGTTAATATAATAGTCTAGTGAAAAAGGCTCTTTCCAGTAATCAATAATTTCTTGTTTCAAAACTTATCCAAATTGAATACTCTTCTAGCTAGAATTCTAAATTTACTTATCGAATATATGAAATTAAAGCATATTTCGAACCAATAATTCAGTTCACCTAAATCAGGCAATACCACAACTTTATCTTTTTCCACAGTTGAAGTAATATAAAAGCGATGCATATTTGTTTCAGAAATTAGAAAAATTTGCCATTGGTTCACAATCATATACTTCCGAGTCTCAGTCAGTGGAATAACTACAAAGCCCACACATAATGTACAAACATGTGTGACCAACAACTCTTTTGCCTATAAATAATTCATATATATTAATTCAAATAAACTTGTTCATTTATTACCTTCGTGATTATTACGAAAAACAAAGTTAAGCCATTAATAATGATTTAAACATAGCAAAACTAATGTCTTTGGGAAAGAGAAGAGCGGTGGTGAAAATTTCTTCACCAACAAACCCTAGAAAAAATGAAGTTGGAAGATCCATGTTGTCAAAATTGCCATTTTCATTGATCTTAAGAGGACATAATAGTTATTTTAACCTCGTCGATGACAATATTATCCTGCATTCTTCATTTAACTTTTTGAGAATTTTTTTTGAGTATCTACTTTTAAACAAAAAAAAGTTATCTGCATTTTAACAATTTATAATTACCCCGCCCCCGCCCCCGCCCCCGCCCCCCTCAATACTTTAATTTCTCTAATTTAAAATTATATTGGCGTTTGATTCTTTTTATTAAACTTTAACCAGCAATTGTTAATTATTACTTGTTCTAAAATATATATAGTTGTATTCATCTTTTAAAGTAATCTCATAATACTAATTTTTTTAAAATATAATTAAAAAATAATTGAAGATCAACTATTTACTCAATATATGTGAAAAACAATATTTATTTTGAACTGGATGGAGTATATTCTCTATCGTCCGTCTCAATACTATTTTTTGTTGTGCAAATTGTTTATATCGTAATTATTCTCGTGCAAAGAAAAAATTATAAATTTATATTTGTTGCAAAAATCACTTACGAGTAAGTTATTACAACCACCACACAAATAATTATTACATTGTAAGTAGAAGTTAGAACATAGCTTAGCTAGATTTTGTTTGCTTCCTTGATGCTTCTACTATTTATAGGGAGCATATTAGTAGATACCCACATGCATTCTATCTAAAAATGGCAAAAATGAGCAACATTGTCTTCTTTGCTTTCTTGTTAGCCTTTCTCCTCCTTGTCCCCAGTGGCAATTCCCTCACAAAACGACGTTTGATTCTCCGAAACGATGTCGATAGCGAGCAATACGCTGTCATCTTCGACGCCGGAAGCACCGGCAGTAGGGTTCATGTCTTCCGCTTTGATGAGGAGTTAAATTTGCTTCAGATCGGAAGTGACTTTGAATTTTTTGAGGCGGTATGTGTTTATAGACGACTCTATTTAATGAGATTTTTGTAAATGTGATAAGAGTTTAATAAATGAATTAGTTAATAAGAAGAGATAATTGCCAATACAGTCGTCAATAATGACATCAAGTTGAGCTTAGCTTTCATCACAAATTAATGTAATGGTATCACCCCGTAATCTAACATTTCATTTAAATCTTATCACTTAAACTTACAGTTCGATTTCTTACAAGTGACTGAAATATTGTATCCAGATCTCCAAACTAACATCTCAATTAATATTAATTTGTTAAGATCTAATGGAAACATTCTTTTAATTTGCGTTAGCTATTACGCAAGCTCAACTATATCGTGACATTATCGGGAATCAATATGGAACTTGTTGCTATTAGTATTATCGTAAAGCATATTGGAGTTCTCTCTAAATAAGGACAATATTTTACTATGTATCTTAATTTGATTCGACACGTTAAGACCTAATTATTGATGTAATTCAAGTAAATGTGTCATAAATGATGCAAGTGTCCATTACAATTGCATATAGATTATTAAAATTAATTATGGTAAATTGCAAAAATTATATATGCTAAATACTCCGAAACTTATATTATTTGACACTAACTTGGACAATTACAATTTCGTTAAACTCTAATGTATATAATAGATATTTATGTGCACATTTTTGTGTGAATTCGTTGATTATATTTATATTTGTATATAGATAAAACCCGGGCTGAGTGCATATGCGGATGACCCGAAAGCAGCTGCGGAATCTCTACTCCCACTACTACAAAATGCCGAACAACAAGTTCCTGATACTTTCAAGCCTAACACTCCAATTGTTCTAGGGGTAATAGTATTAATTCAGAAACAATTAAATTTAAATTCAATTATTCCGACTTATTTTGAAAATGCATGAAATTATATTATTATTCACTCAGGCAACGGCTGGTCTAAGGATGCTAGAGGGAGATGCATCTGAGGAAATTTTGGAAGAGGTAAACATTTTTTTATTTTGGAAAAACATATGTGCACGAGCAATTATTATGGTAACTATAGAATATAAATAAATATTTTATTGATATAATAAAGATGACCTATTTTTTTAGCTAAATAATACTAAACCTAATGATAAAAAGATCACAATTGTGTTTGAACTAGAAGAATAATAAGATCGTAAAAATTGTATTCTTATAATGATAGACTCAAAATTTAAAGTCTATAAAATAAAGTATCAAAACTTAAAAATATCATATAGCAATATTTATAATCTAACATTTTAATGACACTAATAATCCAACATTAAAATAAATTATTATAGTTGTTTCATTTTTCGAACTACTTATAAAAAAATAATAAGCCAAGTTAGATTAATATTTTTGTAACTTAGATAATACTCTCCCTCCATTTGTTTTAATAGATGTTTTGGAAATTAGTGTTGAACTTTGGTCACAAATTACTTTTTACTCATCCATGCAAAAATTTAAAATTTATATTATTGAATTCGTCTTTAAAAATATTCTAAAAATATTTTTATTTATTTATAACTTTTTATAATGTATTCATAAAGTAATTAATTATTAAAGTTGTATCTTGAAAAACGTAAAGTATATCATAGAAAATAGAGCATATATGTAACAATATTAATATATCTTGTGAACATCAAAGGAATCATTTTCCTTTCTTTGAAGCTCTGAGGTTCCACATAAAAAATAAAAAGTATAATAAAATAGCTATGATAAATTAAAAAAATGATATTGCAATACCATATTTTAATCTAAACTAATAAAGTCATAAGACTAATATTTAGGAATCCCTTCATACTTTTCAATATCATGAATGGATATCTTAAGGTAAAACGTTTGTTTTTTCAAATCTTTTTTAGTATAATTTTATAAATTTAAACAAATATATATTTATTTGGTTTGGGTTGGATTTCTTATTCGAGTTTTAATGATTTAAACCAAACATAACCCAACTTTTTCTGGTTTTCGGTAATTTATGCGAATCCAGTATTGCCACATGTTAATGTTAATGTCGACATCACTCGCAATAAAGTGGTTAATATTGTTCATGAAAATTAATTATAGGTAAGGGAGCTGTTCAGCAAGAGTAGCTTCCTGTTCAGCCCAGATAAGGTTTCTGTGCTGGATGGCTATCGTGAAGGAGCTTATATGTGGGTAAGAATATTTTTCTAATATTCTTTCTGTTCCCAAATAAATAATTTAATAATAAAAGTATTAATATCTTATTTATGTTTTGAATAAATAAAACTCTTTGCATATACTCGACCGTGTATGTTCGAACGACTAATAGTCGTAATAATCGAATCGGTTACTGTTCTCTTAAGAATTTTTTCTTAAGTTTTCTCTTAAGAATTATACATTTTGATTTCTTAATTTTATATAAATTACAAAATAGTCGTTTCGAAAAATCTTAGAAAAACAAATTATATATATATATTTAGGTGGCCTCGAATTATTTGTTGGGGAACTTATTTGAGAGTAGACACTCGAGAACAAAGGCCATAATCGACCTTGGAGGTGGGTCCGTACAGATGGCCTATGCCATCTCTCAAGAAAATGCCGAAATTGCCCCTCAACCTACGAATGGGGAGGAACCGTATGTTCAAAGTATTGTTCTTCTTGGTGCTGGTTATTCAGTTTATTCTCACAGGTCATATTAAACATTTTATTATAGTTTTTTTGCATGCTTCTACTCCCTTCGTCCCAAAATATAAGATCCATTTCAATTTTTTGGGTCAAATTTTAAAAATCTTGAAATATTTTTTTACTCGAAAAATATAATATAATTATTTAAAATATTGTTAGATTCGTTTTAATATATATTTTCAAAATATCAACTTTTTATAGTAACATCACCTTTTCATATAATTTTTACATGTATAGAATTAGAAATACATATATATTCGTGTTTCATTGATCTTGAAAACCTAAACGAGCCTTACATTTTGGGAAAAAGGGAGTACCACGTGACTATATTTTTGGGATAAAAAAATCTAATGATTGTGAAACTTTACAGTTATCTGAACTACGGATTATTAGCAGCTAGAGCAGCAATCTTGAGCTTGACTAATAGCACATCAAGCCCATGCATTACAAATGGTTATCAAGGTGAAGTCGAGTAAATGAATTAGTTCTCGATTTATTTGGTCTCAGATAGTGAGACGAATTAATCTTATATATTGAATTTAGGATTCTATGAATACAATGGAGTCGTTTACAAAGCATCATCGAGGGATTCTGGCGCAAGCTTAAGAAAGTGCAGAGAGTTAGCCAAACAAGTCCTCAATATACATGCACCTTGTAATTACCCAGCTTGTTCATTTAATGGAGTTTGGAATGGTGGTGGGGGCGCAGGTCGACGAAATATAAACATCGCCTCACAATTCTATGATGTTGGTGTCGAGGTACGAGCATTTCAATTTAACCGAATGATACGAAATAGGTCATAATAATATCTTTTTATTATGTAAATATTTATATTTTTATATTATATACACGCGAATAAATTCGTTTGTAATGCAATAATTGTAATTTTTCGAGCAGGCTGGAATTATTGCACCGGGTGTGGCATCGAAAATTGTTCGGCCAGTGAACTATATGAATGCAGCTCAGATTGCTTGCTCTACTAATGTTGAGGATATGATAGAAACGTTTCCAAATTTGAAGGAGAAGAATATACCATTTTTGTGCTTGGACCTCACATATGAGTACATGTTGCTCATTGAAGGATTTAGTAAGTAATCATTTCATTGTCCAAATAGCACCTATTGCTTGCGAAAAGATAAGAAAGCCCTCATCCCCTTTCTTCTTTTCGAAATCTCACACCATGTATCCAGACAATGACCACCCTGACAACGACCACCCCATTCCACCATGCAGCTCCCCTTCCGGACAATTACCCCCTTCTAATACCCCTGGTTGGCAGCGGTTACAGAAGGGGGCATTTGACACGGGTGGTCTGCAGGGGTGGCAGTGGTGATGGTTGAAAAGGTGATAGTCGGGGGTAGCAGTGTTTGTGGGATGGAAGGGGGTGTCGGATAGGGGGTGGTCGTCGGGGGTGTGTAGGGGTGATAGTGGTGGTCGAATGGGTGGAGTGGTTAGTAGTTGTTGAAGGGATAGGAAGGTGTGGTGATTCGGGGAAGAAGAAAGGGAAAAGGGTAACTATATCTTTTGACATGGTACCAAAAAAATTGAAGAGTATTAGAAAGTCAAAGAGATGGTCAAATTGTGTTATTTTAACGTCTTCATTAGACTATTCGAACTCAAGACCTTCTGGTCATTAGCAAAAGTTTTTTTCATTATACTATTCCATTAAATCAAACGAGAACATATTATGGCAATAACTATTCAATTTGATTTTGAGTTATATTATTTGTAGGGGTACAACGTCTGGATACAGTCACAGCAGTCGAACAATTCAATTACAAGGACGCATATGTTGAGGCCTCATGGGCGATTGGGGCAGCAATTGATGTTGTTTCATCAATTAATAAACCTTCAAGTTATGCCATGGCTTGAACAATAAAGCTTGAATGTATTTTCATTAAAAAAAACTCAAATATGTAATAAGGCTATATGAACCTCTAAGTAATTTCCCTTTTATTTACTTTACAAAATATGTGATGCATGTATATACTCCAATAATATTTTATTAATGCAAGTTAGCATGTATTACATGGGTTGCATTATTGTATTCAATTATGTATTTGGACTATTATATTTTCTTTCTCATGTAATTTTGTTTGGCTTCTCTACTTAGGTCGACTTTCGACTAAAACAAAATTGTTTGCTTGAAGGATGGCGCAGAATAAAACTTGTGTATTTTGCCAGGCTAATAAAGAAACTGAACATCATATATTCTTTGAATGTTGTTTTATAGCAACAATATGGAGGAAAGTTCTGGGGTATATGTAGGGTAGTAGACGGACCTAAGATCAAAGAATAGTTGTTTGATTGTCACATGAATTATTCAATATTATTAAGGCAACGTGAGAAATATTGGTGTGTTTGGATTAAGATCAATGCAGATGAGGGTAAAATTCAAAAGTTAACCTAAGTATAAAAGTTAACTTAGGTGAATCTAGGTGAATGGGTTAAAAAATTGATTCAATACTACTCAATTTGTAGAGGTGAAATGATGTGAAATGTAATAAAAACATGATTCACATACATTACACCAAATTTTGGGTTAATGGTAAGGGGCTTGTAACATCACTATTGTTTGGAAAAGTAACCACTTATATGATCACTATTGTTGCGAAAGTTACTAAATTTGGTCCCTTTTTGAATTTTTTCGCTAGTGGCCGAATCCTTTAGTTTTAGAGGGGCATTTTTTTGTTATTTACTTCACCTAAAGTTACATGCCTTACCATATATTGAGGTATTTAAATGTACGTAAATGCATGCAACACCTGACAAAAATTGAAAAACTAACTATCTATTTATTGTGAATATTAAATTTGTTTAGTTGATAGATAGGGAGAATCTACCATTATTTAATGGGTTAAATTTTATTTGATGAAGATGATGTAAGCTGAATTAGTTGAACTTGATGTTTACTATTAGTTACTCCCATCAAAATCTTGTTGAATTATATGTTTGAAGGACAACAAAATGAAAAGGGGGAGTATGTTAGACATAGTAATGTTAGTACGTTGTTGGTTGTTGCTAGTAAAAAGAATGTCTAAATAGTTATCCCTTATTTCGAATGAATGGACGATTGTGATGGACCAAGCTAAATTTTACTCAAGTGAATATAAGAATGAAAGATAGGCCATTGCGTCAGTCCGAGGTGTACCCAGTATACAATTTAGGAATAGCGGTTGCGGATCACCCATTATAAAGAAAGAAAGAATGAAAGTTTATGCCTTACAAGAAGTTCTTCAACATACTTTAGAACTAGTTTGCTAATTATGTTCAAATAAGAGTTATGTATACTAATTTTCATCAACCACAATCAAAGTAGACTATTTTGTAGGGTGAATGGCATATAAATCATCAAAGTGCAATAGTTGTTTGAAAGTTGACTATATAGCTCAATTTAATGTGATAAGAAATAAAGAATCTTGATGTTAGTTAGATATGGACTAAATAGGAAAAATATATGAGAGTTCAAATACATTAAATTTTTAATTATTTGTTATAATTGCATATTTATATGAAGGAAGTATTTTATAAGATTAAACTTAAATGCAAAATCTTTAATATACTCTACAATAAACATGGGAATGATGATTTAAATTAAAGTTACGTGTATCAATTTTATGTTGATTTTTGTAATAATGACAAATGACAGATAACAATAAAAGACTATTTTATCGGGATAAAGATCCTAGAAATAATTAAAGGAGAACTAACTTTGAAACTTTATCTACCCGAATTTAATGTACCAAACGTCAATTAAAGAAGATTGATATTAGAGATATACATGAAAGTTTAAAATTATTATTTTTAATTGTCTGTTGCGTGTGAACAGAAAAAGAAAATTTGTATATATTTTAACCTCTCATTTCATCTATTAGCCAAACCAAAGTTTAAAAATGGAGAAAAAAAAAATTATAGTTGAAGGTCCTTTAATTGTTGGCGCAGGGCCAGGAGGGTTAGCTGCTGCTGCTTGTCTGCAAAAGAATGGAATCCCAAGTATTGTACTTGAAAGGAATAAATGCATTGCATCGTTATGGAATTGCAAAGCTTATGATAGACTTCATTTGCATCTCCCTAAAGAGTTTTGCCAACTTCCATACATGCCATTCCCTGAAAATTATCCAATTTATCCCAATAGAATTCAATTCACTTCTTACTTGGAAAACTATGTGGAAGCCTTTGACTTAAAACCAAAGTTCAGTGAGACAGTTGTCAATGCAGAGTTTGACAAGGAATTAAATGTTTGGCGCACAACTTCTGTGAGGGACAATGAAAATGGGGACCGTGTTGAGACTGAGTATGTTAGTAAGTTGTTGATTGTTGCTAGTGGAGAAAATGCTGAAAAGGTGATGCCTTCTTTTGAAGGGATGTGTAAGTTTGGTGAAGAAGTAATTCACTCAAGTGAATATAAAAGTGGGGATAAGTATAAAGATAAAAAGGTTTTGGTTGTTGGTTCTGGAAATTCTGGCATGGAGATTGCTTTGGATTTGGCAAATTATTATGCAGAGCCAACCCTCGCTATTAGAAATACGGTAGGTTTAATTAATTTTTTATTTACTATTGTTTCAAAATAAATTAATGTATGTGTATAATTCACTTGAAATTAATGAATAAAAGATTTATTTCTATATCCCATTTAATGAAAACATGAATTTTCAAGACTGGTTGGGTACTTTTATACTCCGTACATTGCATGCAGGCACACATATGGCCCCGTGAGATGTTAGGGATATCAACGTTCAAAGTCGCACTATTTTTGCAAAAGTGGTTCCCGTTGCGTGTGGTTGATTTCTTGATGTTTCTGATAACATATTTATTTCTTGGGGATATTTCTAAACTTGGGATTCATAGGCCAAAGTTTGGGCCTCTTGAACTCAAGATGAAAACAGGAAAGACACCAGTCTTGGATGTTGGAACTCTAGCAAAAATTAAAGAGGGTACAATTAAGGTATATATCTTCGCAACTTATTGTTAAGAGTTCAATCTGTATTATGTAGTTGTATGTCTTCCTTCATTTCCGCATGCAGGTTATTCGAGGAGGGATAAAAAAATTGGAGTTCCATAGCGTAGAGTTCTTGGACGGAAGAATAGAGAAGTTCGATGCGATCATCTTAGCAACAGGATTTAAATCCAACGTGACCAATTGGTTGGAGGTCATTAAAGCATCTTTTATCAACTATAAAAGTATTTTTTTTGTAGATATATGAAAATTATTGATGTATTCTGATTTCTTTTTTTTAGGGAACAAATTTCTTTTCAGAGAAAACTGGATATCCCCTGGAACAATATTCACATGCATGTTGGAAAGGACCAAATGGGTTGTACACCATTGGATTCTCCAAGCGTGGCCTCTTTGGTGTTTACATGGATGCATTGAAGGTTGCTAATGACATTGCTGGAATATAATGACTCTTCTTATAGTATAATGGTATTACAACCCGAAAAATAAGATATGTCTATCATAGTATAATGGTATTACAACCCGAAAAATAAGATATGTCTATCATATCATATTAATAAAAAAACTATATGATATATTGGCAATTTAGTTATTTATATGATTTGCATCATTTTTTTTGGAATATCTTACATATAAATATATATATAGAACTCTCCAGGAAATTGATAATTCACAAGTATCTAATTGTTTAAGAATCATGTCTAATGATAACAAGTAAATTGAACATTGAAAAATACAACAAATACCGTTTTCCAAATAACAGAGGCGAAACCATAATTAATATAAAAGGGGGGGGGGCAAATTTAGAAAGTAAAACATTTGAAGTAAAAAACTTAGTAAAAATTGAAGCCCATGGGGGATTCAAACCCGTGCCCGTTCGCGCCTACACTCAATTAGGGGGCTTGTAAATGGTAGATGCACATCGCACATCGTATATCGGTGTCCTCCCGGGTCAATATATAAGATCTTGGGCTACTCCCTCCACTTACAATTGGTTTTAGAATGGAACCACATAGACTCTTAACATGGTATCATGAGCCAAACCATAAGATCTTGGGCTACTCCCGTGTAACCCCGCCGATGTTGTTCCGGCAAATAATTACGACGAGAAAAATTCCTCCGACGATTGGGTTACACGTGAGGGGGAGTGTTAAGATGCACATTGAAAGTTGATGTCCCCCGGGTCACAAATGCATGAAATGATCTATTCTACAATTTTATACTCTTAAAAATAAGAGAATTGTTTTCATTAGAAAGATACTTATGTTATATTTAAAATATTATATATTTATTTAATTTGCTAATTAATTTCACATTATATGTTCAAATGTTTTCAATGTTTTTTACAATCCAACAATAGACAATATTTTAGACAATAATTTATTTTCATCTTTCCTTCAAATCAACTTTCTAAACTCTAACTTTAAAATTCAATATTGGATTATGTATAAGATCTGAAAAAGTATTATAAATGCGATTATGTTATCTAGAGTGTTATTTTGCTTTTGAGTCATTTAATTTTTTTGGACTATCTCATATCTGTCCTTGAATTATCTAAAATATGATGTACATGCTTTATCATATATTGAGGTATTCAAATGTACGTAACTGCATGCAATACCTGACAAAAATTAAAAAACAAACTATCGATTTATTGTGAACATTAAATTTGTTTAGTTGATAGATTGGGAGGATCTACCGTTATTTAATAAGTTAAATTTTATTTGGTGAAGATGTAAGCTGAATTTAGTTGAAATTAATGTTTACTTTTATTTAGTCCCATCAAAATCATGATCAATTTTATGCTTGGCGGACAACAAAATGAAAAGGGGAGTATGTTAGACAAAGTTATATTAGTAAGTTGTTGGTAGTGAAGAGAATGTCGAAGTAGTTATGCCTTATTTTGAATGAATGGACGATTGTGATGGATCAAGAAAAGTTTTACTCAAGTGAATATAAGAATGAAAGATATGTCACTGCTTCAGTTTGAGGTGTACCTAATACACACTTTAGAAGTACCGAATCCCCCATTACAAAGAAAGAAAGAGTGGAAGCTTAGGCCTTATAAGAAGTATTGCTTTATTTTTAACATATTTTACAGCTAGCTTGTTAGTTATGTTCAAATAAAAGTTATGTGTATTAATTTTCACCAACCACAACCAAAGTAGACTATTTTTTGGGGTGGAGGGCATATAAATCATTAAAGTGGAATAGTTGTTTGAAAGTTGACAGCTCAATTTAATGTGATAATAAATAAAGAATTTTGATGTTAGTTACAGATGGACTAAATAGGAAAAATATATGAGAGTTCAAATACATGAAATTTTTAATCATTTGTTATTATAAGATTAAACTTAAATATAAATTTTTTAATATATTCTATAGTTAACATGGTAATAATGATTTAAATCAAAGTTGTCAAAGTTACGTGTATCAATTATAAGTTGATCTTTTTTAATAATGACAATAACAATAAAAGACTATTTTATCGGGATAAAGGTCCCAGAAATGATTAAAGTAGAACGAACTTTGAAACTTTATCTACCCTAATTTAATGAGCTAATAAACATCAATTAAAGAAGGCCAATATTAGAGATATGCATGAAAGTTTAAAATTAAATTTTTTAGTTATCTGTTGCGGGTGTAACGAAAAATACAATTTATATATATTTTAACGTCTCTTTTATATACTATCCAAACCAAACTATATTTGAATTTGAATTATCGAATATGTTTCTCAAAAGGATGTTTTCTTTGTTAATGGACTCTTTTGGCTCCGAAAAATTGTAAAAAAAACTCCAATAATGAAGAAAAAGAATATTTTAGTTGAAGGTCCTTTGATTTTTTATGCAAGGCTAGGGGGCTAGTTGCTACTTCTTATTTGAAAAAGAATGAAATCGCAAGTGTGATAGTTGAAAGGAGTAATTTCATTGCGTCATTGTGGAACTGCGAGGCTTATAATTGACTTCATTTGTATCTTACGAAATCATTTTACCAACTTCGTCGTATGTCATTTCCTAAAAACTATCCAACTTATCCAGACAAGAATTCTTACTTGGAAAATTTTGTCGAGGCCTTCGACTTGAAGTCGAAGTTCAATAGAACAGTTTTGCATGCGGAGTTTGACATAGAATCAAAATATTTGGTTCACAACTTCTATGAGGGACAATTAAAATGGGGATCGTGTTGAGACTGAGTGTGTTAGTCAGTTGTTGGTTGTTGCTAGTGAATAAAATGCTAAAAAGTTATGCTTTCTTTTGAAGGGATGTATAAGTTTGGTAGAAAAGTAATTCACTCAAGTGAAAATAAAAATGGGGATGAGTATAAAGAAAAAAGGTTTTGGTTACTGGTACTGGAAATCTGGTAGGCAGATTGCCTTGGATTGGCAAATTATTATGCAGAACCAATCCTCGTTGTTAGAGATGCAGTAAGTATTAATTTTTTATTTGCTATGTTTCAAAATAAATTCATTTATGTATATAATTCACTTGTAAACAATGAACTAAATATTTATTTCTATTTCCCTTTTAATCAAAACATGAAATTTCCAAGGCTGATTGTATACTTTTATAATCCATACATTTCATGCAGGCACATATATCGCTCCATGAGATGTTAGGGATATCAACATTCACTGTCGCACTATTTTTGCTAAAGTGTTTCTCATTATGTGTGGTTGATATCTTGATTTTTCTCATAACATATTTATTTATTGGGGACATTTCTAAACTTGGGATTCATAAGCCAAGTTTGGGCCTCCTGAACTAAAGATGAAAACTAGAAAGACACCTGTCTTGGATGTTGGAACTCTAGCAAAATTTAAAGATGGTAAAATTAAGGTATATATTTTTCACAAATGATTGTTAAGAGTTTAATTTGTATTTTGTAGTTGTATGTCTTCCTTCATATCCGCATGCAGGCTATTAGAGGAGGAATAAAAAATTGGGTTTCTTGGAGTAGAGAGCATGGCGAATGAATAGAGAATTTTGATGAGATCATCTTTGCAACAGGATTCAAATCCAACGTGACCTATTGATTGGAGGTAACTTATTAAAGCATCTTTATCAACTATAAGAATAATTTTTATGGTAGGTATATCAAAATTATTGACTTATTATGATTTCTTTTTTCTCTGGAATAAATTTCTTTTCAGAGAGAACTGGATATCCCATGGAACAATAATCACATGCATGTTGGAAAGGTCCAAATGGGTTGTACACCATTGGATTCTCCGATCCAAACGTGGCCTCTTTGGTGTTGACATGGATGCATTGAAGTTTGTCAATGACATTGCTGCAATATATACGACTCTTCTTATAGTATTACAGTGCAAAGATTAATATTAAACATGTCAAAGTGCAACATAATATAATGATATTACAACCAAAAAAATAAAAAATATTTATCATATCATATTAATAAATGAATGATATTTTTTCAATTTAGTTATATATTTTGTGATTTACATCTTTGTTTTGGGATATCTCAAATATAAATATATATTCAACTCTCTAAAACTTGAGAATTCACAAGTATGTAATGTTTTAGAATCATGTCTAAACTGAACACTGAAAAATACAACAAATACCATTTTTCAAATAGTAGGACCACAAATTTAATTTATATCGTTAATAATATTAATGTACTATTTCTATCTGAGACAAGATGGACATTTTATTACATTTTAAGATCTTAATTGAAGGATTATAGAATAACTACAATTCGCATAAAAATTATTATGTTCATAACAAACCGATGGTCAATTTCTATCATTAATATTGATATATTATTTCTAATGAAAATGATGCTCAACTTGTTATACTCTGATATATTTTTTTGTATAAAATAATGTACATTCAAATTTAATTTTAACAAGCTAACAAATAATTTTTAAAATTTGACAATCTTTCGGAAACCAAGAAAGTATTATACATGATTTATCATATCAAGAGCTTTACATTTATGCTTAGCAAAGGGGCATACAAGATTTTTAAAGGCAAACTCTGAAGGTTGTTTTTCTGAACGGTCATCTATCATGTATGGCTGGATAGGAGTAAAATAATTTTTTAGGGGAAGGAATACAAATGCAGAGAAATTTACATTAGGTGTATACATTCAATTAGTAGTGGTGTAAATAGGTGGAGTGGCATTGTGGATCAATCATATTAAATATTAATGGAATGTTTTAATACTATTAAGAGGAAGGTGGGAAATATTTGCATTGGACTAGGATGAATGTAGGTGAAGGTAGAATTAAAAGTTAACCTAACTATAAAAGTTATTAACTTAGGTGAATCTCGGTGAATGAGAAATAGTTGTAACATCCGTATCATTGAAAAAAGAGCCAATTAGATCACTGCCGTTTCATACCGACCATATATGATTACTATTATTGCAAAAGTCACTCAATTTGATCACTCTGTTAAATGTCTTCCCAAAGTGGCTAAATCTTTTAGTTTTAAAGAGGCATCTTTTGTCCTTTAATATTTTACTTCACCTAAAATCCCAAATCTTAACTATAATTACTCACAAATCTTTAAAATTAAAATTTTAACCAGTACATGAAAAAATTCATAAATTTTAATAAACACTTTGATGGTGTGAGATCACCATAAAAGTGTACGAATTTCTAACATAAGGACATATGTGTAGTAAAAGGATACAAGATGTTCAAATAGTGAGGGGTATCCTTTTATAATCTAAAAACATAACACTTGTCATATGCCCGTTAACGTATCAGGAATCGAAACACAAAATGCGACAAATTATATATTCTACAATTTTATATTCTTATAAGAGAATTGTTTTCATTAGAAAGATACTTATTTTATATTTAAAATATTATATACATTAATTTAATTAGCTAATCAATTTCGCATCATCAAATATCTTCAGTGTCTTTTACAATCAACAATAGACGATATTTCAGACAATAATTTATTATCATCTTTCTTTCACATTAATTTTCTAAACCCTAACTATAAGATTCAATATTGTATGATTTATAAAATATGGTAAAAATATTATATATGCGATTATGTTATCGAGAGTGTTACATTTCTTTTGATTCATTTAATTTTTCTTGGAATATCTCATATCCATCCTTGAATTTTCTAAAATATGATGTACATGACTTACTATATATTAAACTATTCAAAATAATTGTATGTTTTTACATAAATGTATGTATGCAATAATACTTGACAAAAATTGAAAAACAAACTATCAATTCATTGTGAACATTAAATGTGTTTAGTTGATAGATTAGGAGAATCTATTATTATTAATGGGATAAATTTTATTTGGTGAAGATGATGTAAGTTTTTAATTAGTTGATTTTCTATGATTTAATCACATCAAAAATTCAAGGTGGAGGCTCATTTAGGTACTCAAGCATTTTCTTGAAGCATCATGCTTAAATAGGGCATGCCAATAATTTTATATTTCTTTTTTTATTGTTAAAATTTATCATTTTAATGTATAACGTGCGAAATTCAAAGTAAACGATGTTGTTAAAATGGGTAGAACCCTCGTTCTGTTGTATGAAACAATTCAACTGTGCTGAATCTTGTGCATAAGATATTTCCATTATATCTTTTTATGAGTGCTTAATGTTTTGCTTATTCTGTTTTGATTATCTCTTTTTAATTTTTAAAACTTTTGAAAATATAAAGCTATCTTCATGAAAAATGTTTTAGAGTACAATAATAATTCATTTAAGTTTTAAAAAAATAGTTGGTTAATTTAAGGTGCCACAAATGGGAAATTTAATTCTTAATGAATGTTTAATTAATTTGTTCAATTTTTTCTTGAATTTAGCAAAACTAGCACTCTTTGAAGCCTTTTTTAAACTTGGAGTACTCTTCACCTTTTTTTTGCAAAGGCATTACACCTTCCCTACTTAAATTGACTATTTTACCCTTACTACTAAATTAAATATCTTCCCCATTCTTTATCTATTCCTGCCTTAACCCCCCCCCCCCACCCACCCCAAAAATCATTCACACGTCTCTCCTCTTCCTCCCCCCCCCCCGCCCCACCCCCACCCAAGATTCTATCTAAAAAAGAGCCTCTACATCTCTTGAATTTATACAATTTGGAAACTTGTTATTTTAAAACTGTTGGAGTTCAGTACTCTACCTCATTTATAATGAATATTTGAGTATAAAGATTCATTTTTCTTTTGTTTTCGTTGAAAAAATTGAATTTTTAGTAGTTTTCTTGCAAGAATATAAGTTTCTTTCGTATAATTTAGTATTTTCATAGTTTTATTTGTAGTTTTTGGAGAAAAGATTGGATTTTCAGGTTTGGATCTTGCTTTTTCAATGGGGGAGGGGGATTCCGAGTTTTGGGACTTCAGCGGGGGAGCTCGCGATTTGCAATGGGGGGTTTCGTGTTTTTCGATTTCAAATGGAGGTCAAGGATGGATGAGGATGGAGATGGAGATGTAGTTGGAGTTATAGTATGAAAATGGTGAAAGGAGGAAACAAAATAAGAGACAAGGAAGAAGAGAAGATGGTGTGTTTGGTGTTTAGGTTTTAGTCGTAAGGGCAAAACAGTCAATTCTAGGGGGAGGTGCTATGCCTTTGTAAAAAAAAGTGAAGAGTGCTCCAAATTTAAAAAAGATTTCAAAGGGTGCTAGTTTTACCAAATTCCCCCAATTTTTTCATAATTTTCATAAAGCATCCTCGACATAATGGTTAATTCAGTTATAAGAGTACAACCAAAACGTGGAAAAGTGATTAATTAAGATATTTTTTTAATTAATCAATAATTATAAACCATCCTTTGAGTTAATCGAATAGCCTAGTGGAAAAGGTTCTTGCTAGTGACCACAAGGTCCTGGGTTCGAAACTGACCTCATCGCTAATTTACAAAAAAAAAAAAATTATAATACCATCCTTTGTCAATAATGGTTAATATAATTGAACAATACAACCAAAAGAAGAAGAAAAAATTATTTATTCTAATTTATTTATCATACTGTTTATTATCCTTCTTGAGATAATTGCTAATGTAAGTAAAAAATACAACCAAAGGGTGAAACAAATTATTAGTTCTAGTTTATTTATTATACTATTCTAATTTATCATAATTGTCATTATCATTCTTGATTAATACTGATTCATATAGTTAACAAAATACAACCAAAAGGTGAAAATTATTATTTATTGTTTATTTATCATCTAATTCTTGTTCATAATAATTCTCATAACCATTTTTCATTAACAATGGTTAATATATTAAACATATAATCGAAAGGGCAAAGCAAATTATTAGTTCTAGTTTATTTCTCATTTTAGTCTAATTTATCATACAATTATCATTGCCATTGTTGATGAATAAAGGTTAACATAATAAATAAAAAACGTATAACCAAAAGGTGAAACGGATGGATAATTCCAATTTATTTATCATTTTATTCTAATTTGCATAATATTCATTATCATTTTCGATAAATAATTATATAACTCTAACATACAACCGAATGATGCAAAATGGTCAATTCTAATTAGTTAAATAGAAAATTATGGTTAAAACATTTATTCAAATATATCATTATTTGTAATTAACATCTTTGACAATCATGGTTAGTTTAGCTTCTACGTACGTCACAATAAAAAAATTACAAAAATATATTATTATGACTAATTTAAGTCAAAATAAGCTCTAATTTACGCATAAAACATAATGAAAAATAAAATAAAAAAACATTTATAATCTAAATTGAGTATTTATAGTTTCAATTTGAAAAGTCATATATAACTTATTGAAATGAATGAGTGATCTAAAAAAAATACTCATTACAATATAGTGACAAAAATTAAATTAAACATTTATAGTTTCATAACACCTAGTTGGAATTAATGAATGACATAAATGTAACAATCATATGTAGTCCACATATCATAGGATTTCAGCCGTTTGTACTTACGCAGTTAATGTCCCTAGGCCTGTAATCGAGCCGAATCGAGTCGAATATTTGCAAGGTTCGAGTTCGGTATCATGCCTTCGAACCTTTTCGAACCGAACCGTTCGATTTTGGAAATACTTAAAAATCAAGGTTCAGGTATCAGTATCATGTCTTCGAACATACTTCGAGCCGAATCTTTTCGAGTCGAATACGTCGGACTATTTCGAACAGAGACGTTTGATCACAAGGCTAGGCATGCCTCATGAGGGGGAGCGGGGTGGGGTAGCGACTTTTGAGAAGAGAAAAGATGAGGGAGGGCCGAAGGGGAGGGGGAGGGTGATCTGGAGCGTAGAGATGAAAGAATGAGAGGAGTACATTGTACATATAAGGGAATATATGTGGGTTGATAAGGATTTTATCATTAAATACATATATAGTGATTAGGGTTTATATGTGGGAATATATGTGGGTTGAAGGGAATACATATATTAGTCCACAATGGTTCAGCCCTCTTATTTAATGACGGTGGGAGGGGGGGTGATCGAGCCGGACTAAATCGAACCGTTCGTCTCGATTTTGGAAATACCTAAAAATCAAGGTTCAGGTATCAGTATCATGCCTTCGAACATACTTCGAGCCGAATCTTTTCGAATCGAATACGTCGAATAATTTCGAACCAAGACGTTTGCTCACAGGCCTAAATGTCCCCAACAATTGGCAGATCGAATAGCTAGACATCCTAATAAGAGTATTCATTTGTTTATTGATTTACTATTTTCTCAGGTATTTGTTAGATTCTGCGATGATTTTAGTAAGAAGTCCGCATGGAAGTTTTTTTGGAAGGATAATCGGACTGATGAATCTTATTTCATTTGGAGAATAATTTTGTCAACGTTTTTTAGTTTTTTAAGGAGGGTTTCAGTTCTTCAACTTTTGTAATAAGACTTCGAATACTTATGTTTTAAACAATACTTCTTATGTATTTTGTTATAGGTTGAATGGTGAAAACCTTAACCTACCAATGTAATAAGTTTTCTTCTATTCATTAGAAAAAATGATCGATTCGTTGAGCATCGAAAATGGTTCATCTTTTTTCAACACCTATCTCAAATGCATTAAAATATGAAAAGTTTCATCATATTCACTAAGACAACTGTTGGATTAGAATGTCTCTATATATAGATTCTAATGTATTAATGTCACAAGTATTTAATCAACATTCTTAAAGAAATTTTTAAGAATGTAAGTGAAAACTCGCAAAAGGTGTATAATAATTTGTTATTTTGATATCAAACTAAATCAAGCATGGGAAATGTTCATAATTTGCGTACCTACCGAACTAACAATAACTGAACTTCATCAAGATGAAGAATGGAAAAGACTTGGGACATAATTATAAAAGAAATACTTTAGATTTTTATTGTCGCTCATTTTGATACTCAACAAAAGTTGGAAGTTTTTTGGAATCTTCAGAATGTGATCATTGAAAAATTCAACAAAGATTGTAATCATTTTAATTCGAGTAAATTGATGAAATGGTCCTTGAAAGTGGGTTCAAGTTGCCTTTTGGTCCTCGAAAGTACAAAAGTTGCAACTTAGTCTACGATATTGGCCAATGCTTACAGATTGGTCCAAAATTTAGTTATTTTTAACGCCCCAATGACGATTGTAATTCACTCCTGAGCTAATTTTATTATTACCGTTCTAACTTATTAACAACACATGTAACTCACGAGGCGCATGGGCCGTTAACATTTAACATCGCTGTTAAATTTGGACCAATCTGCAACCGTTGGCCAATATCGTGGACTGATTTACAATTTTTGTACTTTCGGGTACCAAAAGGCAACCTGAACCCACTTTCGGGGACTATTTCAGCAATTTGCTCATTTTAATTCACCAGTCTCTAGTTACATAAACGATAATATTCTTGCATTGATGTAAATCCTGTTTATTTTGATTTAAATGAATGCATGGATTATTAAAAAAAAACAATAACTGAACTTTTTCATATTAATTATGTTTTATTTAAATTTCTGTGAATTTTTTATGCTTTCTTGAGTTGCATAATAAAAGTGTGACCATGCACATTAAAAGAAGATAAAGGATAAAATAAATGTGAAAAGATTGGGTGCATCAATACTTCCATGCATCAGGTGCATCAGGTACCCATTTAAAGGTTTCACGTGGGTACTGTACCCACTTGAAACTTCATCATTGGTACTTGTACCCAAATTGTACTATAACAATGATACAATACCACATATTTATCAATCCAAAATCAATATGTGGTATTGTACCATTGTTATAGTACAATTTGGGTATAAGTACCAATGATGAAGTTTCAAGTGGGTACAGTGCCCACGTAAAACCTTTAAATGGGTACCTGATGCACCGGGTGCACCGAATTATTGATGCACCGAATCCGGACTCGATAAATTAGCCCATCCAATTTAAAACGCAACCGCCATGATTTGTATTGGTGTATTGTATGCTTTTTTCAATCTTTAACCAATTAAGTTGGAAAATTTGAAATATACATTCAAACTTTCGTATTTGTAACGAGATGAACAGTAGCACTTACGCCAAAGAAAGCTCTTTGCATAAATCATTAATAAAACAGTTTGGTTGTTTATAGAACACATCTCTATTATGCATGCAACTTTAAATAAAATTTATTTTAAAATAGTTATTTCTTGAGTTAATCGAACAGCTTAGTGAAAAAGGCTCTTGTTAGTGACCAAATAAAAGATCCTGGGTTCGAAACTCAATTCATCGTTAATTTACAAAAAAACAAAGTTACCATATTGCAGTAGTATATGCGCACTGATAATTAGCTAGCAGATATATTCATAAAGGAGATTGGATGTGGATTAGTTTGAGTACCTAAGGACTGCCTTAGGTCTTTGGGTTATTAATCAATAACAATTGAAAAGTTGTTATAATATTCATGACTCCAAGGGTTATAACAGTTGGAAGGTTTGGGTGGTTGTATTAACAGAATAGTTACAAGATCAAAAGCATCACTAAAACGTCTATAAATTAATAATGTTGGGATAAATGAAATTTTTTAATTTAGAGAGTTATTAATTTATCTATAAATTAATAATTTATTAATTTAAAGAGTTTTTCCATTATATGAAGAATTTTTTGCATAAATATATGTAGAGTTTAATGACATGAAGAGTTTAATGATATTACTACTATCATTGACAACAATGTTGATGATGAAAATGAAGATGATACCGTGTCTTCGGAACCCGTTACCCGAAAGGAAGCACTTTTGGCGTCTAGACCTCTTCACAAATTTATGTTACAATTCGAAAACACAACACTGAAACTTATGGATGCAATAAGAAAAATTAGAGATGAACTCCAATGTGATTTTGAACTTTAAGAAAAAACAAACTACTGTTGAGTCATATTTTAATCAAATTGTAACTATATTATTTCAATTTTTAAGGATTATTAATTTATAATTTTTCCGGGACCTTATATTATAAAGGAATTTTTTTAAAAAAGTATTATCTTATTATTTTATCGATTTCGTTAATTTTTTTAACTAGCCCAAGTTGAAACCGGACAAATTTATTATCTTAAAGAGATTATTAATTTATAGACAGTTACTGTATATCTCTAGCCAAGAAACATACGCTAGAAGAATCTTGTTGATGGAAGTATTGTGTAACAAATCTCACTTTATCACTCGAACAAATTTCCATCTTCCCACTAACAACCACATCAGAATCATGGTGAAGACAAGAGGAGATAGAATGGTCTAGCTAGAGAAAGGCAAAATTCACTTAAAAACACAAGGAGACCCCATGGAACGGAGGCAAGATACGATACAGAGAAAACAACATCACGAAACTAGCCATAGAAAGAAGAGATGACGAAAGCCTATTTTGAGTATTGCGAAAAGTAGATAGTACGAGAAGCAAGCTACTAGGCAAACTCCGGAGCTCGAGTTATTCAGAACCAAGAGTGTTGGTCGAACACCGAGTGAAGAACTCGCTCTAGACTATATATCACACCACCTATCGTATCTGTTGAAATTGAACAAGTAGCACCAAGGGTTATACTTACCATGGGTCGACATAGTTATTCATGGGGATGATGTATTGGATGTATATGAGCTTAATGTAATTTCATAATATGTGTCGTTGAATAGTTAGATTGTTACAAGTGACCAATTAATTTAAAGTTAATAAGTTCATATAGAATATTGAATCTTTGATAATTAATATATTATGGATTAGTGGTATTAACAAAAGGGACTATGATGGTCACTAGAAGCTCGCTCATAATCTTTGTTTTAATAATAATATATGGTTAATATTATTTGAATCCATTATTTTATATAATCGAGCCCAAGATGGCGTACACAAATAATGATCAGATTGAGTAATTTGATTATTAAAAATAACTGAGTTAATGTGTTTTATTAAGAAAGATTGGGGTCAATTTCCAATGAAGGAAATAAATCCATTTTACTTGAGTGTAAGGAGTGGAGGAAAAGAAATTATGAAGGGCTTTTGTCTCATAAAACCCTATCACTAGTTTATTGTAAAAGAGAGTTTGACTCAATTTTATTAGTTTTATAAAAAATGAGAATGAGAACATTGAATGATCTAGTGATGTTGGAATAGGTGATAGTCGGGGGTGACAGTGTTTGTGGGATGGATGGGGGAGTCGGACAAGGGGTGGTCGTCAGGGGAGTGTGGGGATGGCAGCGATGGTCAAAGGGGTGGAGTGATTAGTTGTGGTTGATTCGGGGAAGAAGAAAGGTAAAAGGGTAACTATATCTTTTGACATGGTACCAAAAAAATTGAAGAGTACTAGAAAGTGAAAAAGATGGTCAAAATGTGTTATTTTAACGTTTTCATTGGACTATTCGAACCCAAGATTTTCTGGTCACTAACAAGATTCTTTTCCATTAGACTATTCTATTAACTCTGAAGAGAACATATTATGGCAATAACTATTCAATTTGATTTTGAGTTATTTTGTTTGTAGGGGTACAACGTTTGGAACAGTCACATCAATCCAACAATTCAATTACAATGACACATATGTTAGGGCCTCATGGGCGATTGAGGCACCAATTGATGTTGTTTCATCATCAATTAATAAACCTTCAAGTTACGCCATTGTTTGAATAATAGAGCTTGAATGTATTTTCATGGAAGAAACTCAAATATGTAATAAGGCTATATGAATCTCTAAGTAATCTTCCTTTTATTTACTTTACAAAATATGTGACGCATGTATACACTCCAATAATATTTTATTAATGCAAGTTACCATGTATCATATGGGTTGCCTTATTGTATTCAATTATGTATTTGGACTATTATATTTTCTTTCTCATGTAATTTTGTTTGGCTTCTCTACTTAGGTCGACTCTCGACAAAAACAAGATTTTTATCTTGGGGATGACGCAAAATAAAACTTGTGTATTTTGCCAGGCTAATAGAGAAACTGAACATCATATATTCTTTGAATGTTCTTTTATAGCAACAATATGGAGGAAATTTCTGGGGTATATGTAGGGTTGTAGATGGACCTAACATCAAAGAATAGTTGTTTGATTGTCACATTAGTGGAATTATTTTCTTTGAATGTTGGTGTGTTTGGATTGGGATGAATGCAGATGAGGGTAAAATTCAGAAGTTAACCTAAGTATAAAAGCTAACTTAGGTGAATCTAGGTGAATTGTTTAAAAGGTTGATTTGATACTACTCAATTTGTAGAGGTGAAATTATATGAAATATAACTAAAACATGATTCACATACATTACAACCAATTTTGGGTTAATGAAAAGGGGGCTTGTAATTCACTATCGTTTGGAAAATGAGCCACTTAGATCACTAACATTTTAGAAAGATAGACCATATATGATCATTATTGTTGCGAAACTCACTAAATTTGGTCACTCTTTAAATTTTTTTGGGAAGTGGCCGAACCCCTTGGTTTTAGAGGGGCATTTTTTGAACTTTATTTTACCTGAAACCCCAAATCTTAGCTATAATAACTCACAAATCTTTACAAATTAGAATTTTGACCATTTCACGAAAAATTCCTAAGTTTTAGTAAACACTTTATGGTGTGAGATAACGATAAAAGTGTACAAATTCTGAACAAAATCACACATATGTAGTAAAAAGATACAACATGTTCAAAAAGTGAGGGATATCGTTTTGTAATTAAAAAACATAACACTTGTGATATGCACGTGGATGCATCAGGAATCGACACACAAAATGCGTCAAACAATCTATTTTACAATTTTATACTCTTACATATAAGAGAATTGTTTTTATTAGAAAGATACTTATGTTTATTTAAATATTATATACATTTATTTAATTCGCTAATGAATTTCACATCATCAAATATCTTTTATATCTTTTTAATCCAATAATAGATGATACTTCAGACAATAATTTATTTTCATCTTTCCTAGATCAATTTTCTAAACCCTAACTATAAAATTCAATATAGGATGATTTACTTCAGACGATTCTTGAGGCCTAAATACACATTCCGCTGCCCTGCCGGTGGGTTCTCTACTATGTAATACTCACCGGCGGGATTTCATTGATCTATTTCAATTTTATTTTTATAATATTTCTTGAAATTTTTTTTATTGTAAACTTTTAATTATTGTTGCAAACTCATGAAAATTTAGACAAATTACCATGAGTTTGAGGGAAGGAGATAAGATTATGGAGAATGGGAGTATCCTATTGAAAAAAAAGATAAATCGATTTATTCTACTTCGAGCTGAAGTGAAATTTTGAATAGATCTGACAGGTTCGAAAAGAATGGCGTTCCTGACAGTTATTGATTGGCGAATTACGGATTGTCTGGCGAGTCCGATACGCTTTGTCTGGCGAGTCCTATACGCACTGATCTGACAGGTTCGAAAAGGATGGCGTTCCTGGCAGTTACTGATTGACGAATTACGCATAGTCTGGCGAGTCCTGTACGCACTGATCTGACAGGTTCGAAAAGGATGGCGTTCCTGGCAATTATTGATTGGCGATACGCGTTGTCTGGTGAATCCGACACGCACTGAACACGGATCCGACTTGATCCAATTTTATGTTTTCTTTTTTAAACTATTATTATTATTGTTGTATTGCAAACTCATGAAAATTTTATAAAATTACCATAAGTTTGAGGGAGGCTGTTAGACTAACGGGCAAGTAACCCTAGCCCATAAGCCCGTAGTGTTAGGTTAGGTTTAATGTTTACCTATAAATATAGGTATATGTATAATGTATTTACAACAACAACAATTATCAATAAAATATCTCCCTCTCTATAATTCTACTATATTCTAACCCCTCTTTTCATCTATTAGCCAAATCAAACTATATTTCTCAAAAAGTTGTTTTCTGTGTTAATGGATGCTTTTGAATCCGAAAAATTATCAAATACTCTAAGAATGAAGAAAAATAAGATTTTAGTTGAAGGTCCTTTGATTGTTGGTGCAGGACCAGGAGGGCTAGCTACTGCAGCTTGTCTCAAAAAAAATGGAATTTCAAGTGTGGTACTTGAAAGGAGTGATTGCATTGCATCATTATGGAACTGCAAGGCTTACGATCGACTTCATTTGCATCTCCCGAAAGAGTTTTGCCAACTTCCTCATATGCCATTCCCTGAAAATTATCCAACTTATCCAAACAAGATGCAGTTCACTTCTTACTTGCAAAACTATGTGGAAGCCTTCGATCTAAAACCAAAGTTCAGTGAGATAGTTGTCCATGCAAAGTTTGACAAGGAATTAAATGTTTGGCGCACAACTTCCGTGAGGGACAATGAAAATGGAGACCGTGTTGAGACTGAGTATGTTAATAAGCTTTTGGTTGTTGCTAGTGGAGAAAATGCTGAAAAGGTTATGCCTTCATTTGAAGGTAAGTTTAATGGAAAAGTAATTCACTCAAGTGAATATAAAAATGGGAATGAGTATAAAGAGAAAAAGGTTTTGGTTGTTGGTTCTGAAAATTCTGGCATGGAGATTGCCTTGGATTTAGCGAATCATTATGCAAAGCCAACCCTCGCTGTTAGAGATACAGAAAGTTTAAGTAGTTTTTTATTTAGTATTATTTCAAAATAAATTCATCTATGTATATAATTCAATTGAAATTAATGAACAAAAGATTTATTTCTATATCCAATTTAATGAAAACATGAAATTTTCAAGACTGATTGAGTATTTTTATACTCCGTGCATTGCATGCAGGCACACATATGGCCCCGTGAAATGTTAGGGATATCAACATTCAAAGTCGCACTATTTTTACAAAAGTGGATCCCATTGCGTGTGGTTGATTTCCTAATGCTTCTGATAACATATTTATTTCTTGGGGATATATCTAAACATGGGATTCATAGGCCAAAGTTTGGGCCTCTTGAACTCAAGATGAAAACAGGAAAGACACCTGTCTTGGATGTTGGAACTCTAGCAAAAATTAAAGAGGGTAAAATAAAGGTATATATCTTCGTAACTTATTGTTAAGAGTTCAATTTGTATTATGTAGTTTTATGTCTTCCTTCACATCCGCATGCAGGTTATTCGAGGAGGGATAAAAAAATTCGACGCGATCATCTTAGCGACAGGATTCAAATCCAACGTGACTAATTGGTTGGAGGTTATTAAAGCAACTTTTTATCAACTATAAAAATATTTTTTTGGTAGATATATCAAAATTATTAATATATTATGATTTCTTTTTCCTAGGGAGCAAATTTCTTTTCAGAGAAAACTAGATATCCCTTGCAACAATATTCACATGCATGTTGGAAAGCACTAAATGGATTGTACACCATTGGATTCTCCAAGCGTGGCCTCTTCGGTGTTTACATGGATGCATTGAAGGTTGCCAACGACATTGCTGCAATATAATGTCTCTTCTTATAGTATTACAATGCGAAGATTAAGTTTAAATATGTCTAATTGAGTATAAGGGTATTACAACCCGAAAAATAAGATATGTCTATCATATATCATATTAATAAAAAATATATGATATATTGGCAATTTAGTTATCTATTTCGTGATTCGCATCTTTTATTTTGGAATATATCACATATAAATATATATGTACAACTTTCCAAAACTTGATAATTTACAAGTATTTTAAGTATCATGCCTAATGATAACAAGTAAATTGAACATTGAAAATGCAACAAATATTGTTTTCCAAATAGGAGAGGCAAAACCATAATTAATATAAAACGGGGGGTGGGGGGCAAATTTAGAAAGTACATTTGAAATACAAAACTTTTAAAAAGTGAAGCCCATGGGGTTCGAACCCGCGCCTACACTCAATTAGGGGCCTTGTAACATCACTATCGTTTGGAAAAGAAGCCACTTAGTCACTAACGTTTCATACCGATAATATATGATCAATGTTGTTACGAAAGTCACCCAATTGATCACTCTTTGAATTTTGTTCCGCACAATGGCCAAATTTTTTAGTTTTAGAGGGGTATTTTTGTCCTTTATTTCACCTAAAACCCCAAATCTTAGCTATAATTACTTTATGGTGTAAGATAACCATAAAAGTGTACGATTTCTTAATACAATCACATACACATATGAAGTAAAAGGATACAAGTTGTTGAAAAATCGTAAGGGATATATTAGTTCGGTGTATTTTGGTGTATGTCGGTGTATTTTGGTGTATCTCGAAATTCAAGCATTTTATGTGTTAAAAATCGAAGAACTAGCTAAGGGAAGCACAATTGAACACTAAAAAATACCACAATAAACCAGAAATTAGATTACAACATAAATCGAAATAATCGGAATCCATACATAAATCCAAACAATCGCAGTCCAAACAACATACATGTAGTTTACGGCTTATCATGTTTGCCAATGACAACCCCTAAGCTTTCTTTTTTGTCTCGCATCAATTGAGCAAGTATGTTGCTTTTCATATGAACGGATAACCCATCCACCATGACCGGCTGAACACCAGTGGTTGCCTCCAACACAAACACCATGTTATGCAAGATGTACAATACACAAAGTTTCCTCAATGTTACACTATCGGGATCATTACCAGCTTCCTCCATCGTCAACATTTTCAGAGTTTCAAATTTCAATTTACCTTCCTCCAAGAATCCAACAAGGTCTCCATCTTCATCAATCTCCTCATCATCAAGAGGCTAGCTACCAAAAGAAAGGTCTGTCAACAATGAGCATTCAACGTGGCCAAAAGTATGCAATCTTCCACCTATTTGAAATTTGAGAGTCCTTTTTATAGGGCCACCATCTATTGATGACAATTCACCCCTTGTCACCAACCAATGTAATGTTGGTATTTTTATATGGAAGTTCTCCAATTTATACAACAAATCCACTAACTTGTACTCTTCCAACATTTGTCTATAATTCTCAAGAGTAAGGTATCTACGGACTTCACTGAGACAACCGACTTGTTGAATTGTGCCTTGAATAGTGTTTGAATCCCACATTGCTTGCTTGGAAGAAATACCCTTCTGGTTGGGCTTATAAATAAAGTCCAAGTGTGTTGGTTATTTGTTGCACCAAATAGTCAGTTGGTTTTGTTAGACAACATTACGGCGACTATTTCAGTATGAATTATTCTCTCTTTAGAATAGGTCCAAGATAGATAGGATAGTCTTCGGAGTAAGATATCCATTCTTAGGATTGTTCGGGTAAGTGGAGGTAGTTTGGGTGGGTGCAGAATAATGTGTCTTATAATTCTAATAGTGTAGACAATAATTCTATTCTTCTGAGATCATATCGATCATCTGAATCTGTAATCTGTTCTCCCATTATAGTGAATTTCTAAGGCTCTGCCCATGGATTAGTCCTAACAAGTTGTTAGGGAGACCACGTAAATCTGGTGTTTTTACTTTCTGTTTGCTTTACTTAATTCCTATTTCTTCGTTGTTCATCTAATTAGCCGATCGGATTCCGCATCCGTTATAACAAATTGGTATTAGAGCTAGTTTTGGTGATTCTGATTATTGAAGATGGGTGGTGAAAGCATGAAAGTCGAAAACTTCACTGGGGGAAAATAGTTCCAGTCTCTGAGTTTCCGGATCAAGTTAGTTATGCCCTCCATAGTAGGTAATTCTCACATAGTTCTGATAAGTGAGTACTACAACATGCATATGGAGTTGGGTCTGGTATGTCCCAAGAGGAGGGCAGCAACAGAAAAAGGGTCTCGGGGTGGTATTGTCGTGATTGCCAACGATAGTACGCATCACGAAGAGGACATGGCCCTTGTTGCAGTGGATGACACATTTTACACCGATGTGTTGGTCCTTGATTCCGGAGCGTGATTCTGAAAGGTGTGAGACGTGGAACCGTGTGGGTATGACGTCTTCTGAATCAGATTGTTGTGGTGTTGGGAAGCAGGTGGAGCAGAGAGAGTCTGGAGTCAGTAGTGAGTCGGAGGAGGGCACTTCTCGTTCACTTTCAGAGGCAATTACTTCATATGCTTCAAGGGCTTCAATGGAACATCACAAGGTAACTCTAGAATGTCCTGAGAGAGTTACTGCTGGGTACCTTATGAAAGGTACGATTATGAGGATGAGTTGGCGTTTGCTTTCCTGGTTGCAAAGGAATTCGATCCTCATGAGTCATATGTTGCTGGTGCTGAGTCTATTCAATGGCAGGCTACCATTGGAGAGGATGTTTCGTCACTTCAAGGTTCTGATGATCAGAGGTTGGAGGGACTACTCGGTACAGCATCTGAAGGGGATGAGTACATGTTATGTGTACACACTAGTGGGATAGAAAGCAGGCATGCTTTGGTATACACTAGTTTCCGATCTGGTTCTTCATGTGGTGTTGATGTGGTCAGCCCGGGACATCAACAGGCGATGGAGAAGATTCCGAAGGGAGAGGTTCAACTACGTTTGGACATACCATTTGATTTATTCTGATCTGAGGGAGCAGCCCGGTGACAGGGCAGTAAGGTGGAGATGCTGGGCATCGTCTATTCCTTTTGGTGTCGGTTTGGGGCACTTCTGTCACAGTTATGGAGAATAGTTTTTCTGTTTACTATTCATCTGGTGTTTGTGATCAACACATCTGGAATTGCCCGGTGATAGGGCAACATATGAGATGGAGGTGTTGGACATCGTCTATCTCTTCTGGGTGTCTTTTGGACACATCTATCACATCTGTGTACATCTGGCGTATTTGGTACACTTGGTACATTTGGCGCATCTGGTACATCTGAGTTCTTTTAGCGCAATTGGTGCAGCTGGTACAGTTGGCGCAGTTTAGAACATCTGAGGCATAGTCACATATGTAGTTCGTGGTGCATCTGGTATGGGCGCATACATCTGGCACACACGTTTATTTCACTATCTGAGCACATCTGGTACTTCGGGTACAACTGGTGCATTCTGAGATCTGTGTCGGAGATAATCGCTTTTCTGGCATATGAGTATTCAAGTCAAGGTGGAGATTTGTTGAATTGTGCCTTGAATAGTGTTTGAATCCCACATTGCTTGCTTGGAATAAATACCCTTCTGGTTGGGCTTATAAATAAAGTCCAAGTGTGTTGGTTATTTCTTGCACCAAATAGTCAGTTGGTTTTGTTAGACAACATTACCGCGACTATTTCAATATGAATTATTCTCTCTTTAGAATAGGTCCAAGATAGATAGGATAGTCTTCGGAGTAAGATATCCATTCTTAGGATTGTTCGGGTAAGTGGAGATAGTTTGGGTGGGTGCATAATAGTGTGTCTTATAATTCTAATAGTGTAGACAATAATTCTATTCTTCTGAGATCATATCGATCATCTGAATCTGTAATCTGTTCTCCCATTATAGTGAATTCTGAGGCTCTGCCCGCGGATTAGTCCTAACAAGTTGTTAGGGAGACCACGTAAATCTGGTGTTTTACTTTCTGTTTGCTTACTTAATTCCTATTTCTTCGCTGTTCATCTAATTAGCCGATCGAATTCCGCATCCGTTATAACACGACTTTCGCTCTATTATTCAACTTCAACACAACCATACTTATCCAGTAAATACACACACAATAATTAGATATAACTGTTGTATATCGGTGTTTAGAAGTGTCTATATGTATGCAATGTTGTTTTCTGGTGTTTATTAGTGTGTTGCCAATGGAGAGAAAAAAACGAATTTCAAACAAACACAATAGACAAGAACGAATAATAAACAATAAACAGACAAAAACGAAAAATTAACAAAAAAAAAACGTAACAATACAGAAAAAACAAAAAATACATAAAAAAAAATTAACTTAAAAACGTAACAATATAGAGAAAAAACAAAAAATACTTACTTTATATCCCAAAAAGCTTCAAACTTTATTATTTGCCTTTTGTAGTACATAAACCATAAAAGGTTGGTATATGCATATATCGGCACACACATTCATAATATCGTCTTCCATGTTGACTTGATAGCTGCCTTTTTCTGAATACTCATCATTTCGTTGCTTTGACTACTTGTACTCCTTCGTACAACTTCAGGAGCTTTTCAGGGGCTGAAAATGGTTGTACCAACGGTGACTATGGAGGTTGGAAGCGATGGGGTTGCTGTGATCACCATGTCCAATCCTCCTGTCAATTCTTTAGCTATTCCTAGTAAGTGTCCCAAAAAGATTGTCTAGTTTACTTGTCCAATTTGGTTGTCAATTCTTGAAATGAACAATCTTGGTACTCCTAATTTATGCATATGAGTGATTTGGGTTGTAATTTTGTCAAGATTATGTTTTTATGAATCTGTAATAAAAATACTAGCCTTTGTTATAGTTTTTAACCAAATATTATGGTAGTAGGTATAAATGTTTACAAAAATTTGGGTTCAAAAGTTGTATGGATTGGAAATTTAGTGATTTAACCATTAAAGTCCAAAACTCCGACGTTGATCTTGAATTGGAAAGCTTAGAAGTTCAACCTTCAAATGCAAAATTCTGGAATTTTTTTTTTGAGTTGGAAAATCATCAAAACTCAAAACTTTATGATGTTTATGAATTGAAAAGTCGGAAAGTCAGTCATCGAAATTCAAGACTCGAGATCTTCTTGAATTGGGGAGGCGACGGAAGAGTTTTTCGAGATGCTAAGGGAATCTTATTGCTGATGATGTTCGTTGTTTATGTAGTTATTGAAGGATTAACAGAGAAGTTTAAGGAGGCAGAAGAAAGGAGAAATGATATCAAAGCTATTGTTTTGACTGGTAAAAGTCATATTTTTTCTCCTTAAGGTATTTTTATTAATTGGCTCTTGATGTTGATTGTTTCATGTACTCATGGTAAGTTTACTGAATTCGCTGACTTGAGGACTTACAGTTGACTTAAGTTATTTAACTGGATTTCTCAAAAGTTGGTTTTATCTGGTTAAGATCAAATGAACACAGATCGGAGTTTTAGATCTGTTGCGTAATTGTTGGGTCTCGATTCAAATCCGGTGAGTTAGGATATTGAAACATAAATTGAAAAGGTTACTTGTTTGGTTGTTTTTGATCTAATTCTGCATTATAGTAAGATGTTTGGAAGAACAAATTAATGGAAGCAAACGTCCGTAAGTGAATT